>PVIC010034056.1:0-19799 GCA_004025085.1 Thryonomys swinderianus
TAAATTGTAACAATAAAGAATTCAATTAAAAAAAGAGTAGGAAAAGATTGATTATCCAAGTTCTCTGTGCCTGAGGGGAAATCTGCATTTTTATTGAACCTCCTCACTCTACGTACGGGCACGTGGTGGAGAAATCGTGGTAATGTTCAGATGGTTAGAATCTGAATGAAGAAAAGCACAGTGCATCCTTCATAAGTCTCTACACTAGGAGTGTTATTCTACGGGTGGATATCTCCTTTTGACCACAAGCTCCAGTCAAGCGAAGGGCAGATGCAGTGATATTCATAGATTACTCCCTCAAAGAGCAACACCTGGAACTCAGACCTGCTTCTTGTGAAGTCAGTTTCAGGAACGGAGTGGATTTTACTAACACTTTTCTCTTTGCTATGTACCGCACAGAGGGAAGAATTTGTTCCTTTAGAGTAGCTTTATCTATGGTAGTGAAAGTCCAATTATGACGTCATAATTCCATTGTAGAAATGAGTCCTTGTGCACTGTTTTGTGTTTTTGGATCGTTAGAGACTAAAGAGAGAGATGGAAAATGCCTTTTTTTCACAAGAAAGGCATGGATCACACCTAATTGCCAGATGCCTCTATTTTCTAGCAATATCCAAGAAGTGAAAGGGAGTAGCTGGGATATCAGGGGCTTAATCTCCCAGAGCAAAAGCTGGAATTCACACCGTTTTGCTATAAACTGATTTTCAGAATCTCAGTGGGACTGTACTCCCTGCTCACTCTGTAAATTATTTTCAAGCGTAGGGACAGATTGATTCTCCATGTACCCTTTGCCTGAGAACTCTGCCTTATTATGGAAAACCAGCACTCTTTGTACGGGCAAACAGTGGAGAAACAGTGGTAATGTTCTTATAGTTAAAATCTGAATGAAGAAAAGCACAATGCGTGCTTCATAATGTAAAGACTAGGGGTGCTATTCCATGGGTGGATATCTCCTTTTGACCACAAGCTCCATTCAAGCAAAGGGCAGCTGGAGTGATATTCATAGATTACTCCCTCAAAGCAAAACACCTGGAACTCAGACCTGCTTCTTGTGAAGTCAAATTGAAGAACGGAGGGCCAATTAGCACCTCCCTGCTCTTAGCCATTTACTGCAAGGAAGCAAGTGTTTGTTCCTTTAGGCTACCTTTGTCTGCGATAGTGAAAGTCCTATTATGACATCACCATCGCTTTGTAGAAACGAGTCCTAGCGCCTTGCTATGTGTGTTTGGAATGTTAGAGCCTTGAGACGGAGGTGCAAAATGCCTGTTTTCCACATCCATTTCTTGGATAACACCTAATTCCGACATGGCTTTCTTTTCTAGCCAAATATTAGTAATTGAAGTGGTGAAACTGGCACAGCTGGGGCGTAATCTCCCCACACAAATGATGGAATTCACACCGTGGTGCTCTAAACTGATTTTGAGAATCTGAGTGTGACTGTACTCCCGTCTCACTATGTGCCTCATTTGCAAGTGTAAGAACAAGTTGATTATCCTTGTTCCCTGTGCCGGGGGAGAACTGTCGCTTCTTTCTAATATCCCGCATTCTTCATACGTCCACACGGTGGAGAAACAGACCTAATGTTCTAATGGTGGGAATCTCATTGGAGAAAACCGCACTTCCTACTTCGGAAATCTCTGTAGTAGGAGTGCTATTCCACGGGTGGATATCTCCTTTTGCCCACAAGTTCCATTCAAGGGAATGGCAGCTGTCGTCATATTCGTAGATTACTCCCCCAAAGAAAAATACCTTGAACTGAGACCCGCTTTTGGTGAAGTCATTTTCAGGAACAGACTGGAAATTACTTCACCCTTCTCTTTGTTGTTCACCGCCAGGAGACAAGCGTTTGTTCCTTTCGAGTACCTTTGTCTGCAGTAGTGAAAGTCCAGTTATAAGGTCGTAATCCTGTTGCAGAAACGAGTCCTTGCACACTGCTATAGGTTTTTGGAATTTTAGAGCCTGAAAACTGAAGTGGAAAATGCCTGCTACCACATGAATGGCTGAGATCACACCTAATTGCCCGATGACTCTCTTTTCTAGCAACCTCATAGCAGGTGAAAGTGAGTAGCTGGGATATCAGGGGCTTAATCTCCCCAGGCAAACGCAGGAATTCACATCGTGTTTGATAAACTGATTTTCAGAATCTGAGTGGGACTGTACTCCCTGCTCACTCTGTGAATTATTTTCAAGAGTAGGAAAAGATTGATTATCCATGTTCCCAGTGCCTGAGGGGAACTCTGCATATTTATTGAAATTCCACACTATACGTACGGGCACGTGGTGGAGAAATTGTGGTAACGTTCAGATGGTTAGAATCTGAATGAAGAAAAGCACACTGCATCCTTCATAAGTCTCTACACTAGGAGTGCTATTCTACGGGTGGATATCTCCTTTTGACCAGAAGCTCCATTCAAGCGAAGGGCACATGCAGTGATATTCATAGATTACTCCCTCAAAGAAAAAATCCTGGAACTCAGACCTGCTTCTTGTGAAGTCAGTTTCAGGAACGGAGCGGAAATTACTACCACCTTTCTCTTTGTCATTACCGCTCAGAGGGAAGATTTTGGTCCTTTAGAGTAGCTTTGTCTGCGGTAATGAAAGTCCAATTATGATGTCATAATCCCAAGGCAGAAATGAGTCCTTGCACACTGCTATATGTTTTTGGAATTTTAGAGCCTGAAGACCGAGGTGGAAAATGCCTGCTATCCACATGAATGCATTGGATCACCTAATTTCCTGATGCCTCTCTTTTCTAGCAACCTAACAGCAAGTGAAAGTGAGTAGATGGAATATCAGGGGCTTAATCTCCCCAAGCAAACGCTGCAATTCACCACGTGTTTGATAAACTGATTTTCAGAATCTGAGTGGGACTGTACTCCCTACTCACTCTGTGAATTATTTTCAAGAGTAGGAAAAGATTGATTATCCATTTTCCCTGTGCCTGAGGGGAACTCTGCATTATGATTGAACATCCGCACTCTTCATACGGGCACACGGTGGAGAAATTGTGCTAATGTTCAGATGTTAGAATCTGAATGAAGAAAAGCACACTGCATCGTTCATAAGTCTCCACACTAGGAGTGCTATTCCATGGGTGGATATCTCCTTTTGACCACAAGCTCCATTCAAGCAAAGGGCAGATGAATTGATATTCATAGATTCTTCCCTCAAAGAGAATCACCTGGAACTCAGACCTGCTTCTTGTGAAGTCAGTTTGAGGAACGGAGTGCCAATTAGCACCTCCCTTCTCTTAGCCATTTACTGCAAGGACGCAATGGTTTGTTCCTTTAGACCACCTTTGTCTGTGGTAGGGAAAGTCCTATTATAACATCACCAGTCCTTTGTAGAAACGAGACTTAGCACACTGCTGTGTGTATTTGGAACTTTCGAGACAGAAGGCGGAGGTGGAAAATGCCTGTTTTCCACATCCATTTCTTGGATATCACCTAATTCCAACATGGCTTTCTTTTCTAGACAAATATTAACAATTGAAGTGGAGACCCTGGGATACCTGGGGCTTAATCTCCACAAGCAAAAGCTGGAATTCACACCGTTTGATCTAAACTGATTTTGACAATCTGAGTGGTACTGTACTCCGTGTTCACTCTGTGCCTTATTTGCAAGTTTAAGAACAAATTGATTTTCCTTGTTCCCTTTGCCGGTGGAGAACTGCGGCTTCTTTCTAAAATCCCGCACTCCTCGTACGTCCAAAAGCTGAAGAAACAGACATAATGTTCTCATGGATAGAATCTGAATGGAGAAAAGCCGACTGCCTCCTTCGGTAATCTCTGTAGTAGCACTGCTATTCCACGGTGGTTATCTCCTTTTGACCACAAGTTCCATTCAAGCGAATGGCAGCTGGTGTCATGTTCATAGATTACTTCCCCAAAGAAATAAACCTTTAAATCAGACCTGCTTTTGGTGAAGTCCTTTATGGAACAGAGTGGAAATTACTTCCACCCTTCTGTTTTTCGTTCACCGCCAGGAGACAAGCGTTTGTTCCTTTCGAGTACCTTTCCCTGCAGTAGTGAAAGTCCAATTGTGATGTCATAATCCCGTTGCAGAAACGAGTCCTTGCACACTGCTATATGTTTTTGAACCTTTAGAGCCTTAGGACCGAGGTGGAAAATGCCTGCTTTCTGCATGAATGGCTGGGATCACACCTAATTGCCAGATGCCTCTCTTTTCTAGCATCTTCATAGCAAGTGAAAGGGAATAGTTGGGATATCAGGGGCTTAATTTCCCGAAGCAAATGCTGGGATTCACACCGTGTGTGATAACCTGATTTCCAGAATCTGAGTGGGACTGTACTCCCTGCTCACAATGTGAATTATTTTCAAGAGTAGAAAAAGATTGATTATCCACGTTCCCTGTGCGTGAGGGAAACTCTGTTTTTTTTTGAACTTCCGCACTCTATGTATGGGCTCGCAGTGGAGAAATTGTGGCAATGTTCAGATGGTTAGAATCTGAATGAAGAAAAGCACACTGCATCCTTCATAAGTCTCTACACTAGGAGTGCTATTCTATGGTTGATATCTCCTTTTGACCACAAGCTCCATCAAGCGAATGGCAGATGCAGTGATATTCATAGATTACTCCCTCAAAGAGCAACACCTGGAACTCAGACCTGCTTCTTGTGAAGTCAGTTTCAGGAACGGAGTGGATATTACTACCTCTTTTCTCTTTGCTCTTTACCGCCCAGAGGCAAGAGTTTGTTCCTTTAGAGTAGCTTTATCTACGGTAGTGAAAGTCCAATTATGACTTCACAATCCCATTGTAGAAACGAGTCCTTGCACACTGTTTTGTGTGTTTGGATTGTTAGAGACTGAAGAGAGAGATGGAAAATGCCTTTTTTTTTCACATGAAATGCTTGGATCACACCTAATTGCCAGATGCCTCTATTTTATAGCAATATCCAAGAATTGAAAGTGAGTAGCTGGGATATCAGGGGCTTAATCTCCCAAAGCAAAAGCTGGAATTCACACCGTTTTGCTATAAACTGATTTTCAGAATCTCAGTGGGACTGTACTCCCTGCTCACTCTGTAAATTATTTTCAAGCGTAGGGACAGATTGATTCTCCATTTTTCCTGTGCCTGAGGAGAACTCTGCCTTATTATGGAAATCCCGAACTCTTTGCAGGGGCTAACAGTGGAGAAACAGTGGTAATGTTCTTATCGTTAGAATCTGAATGAAGAAAAGCACAATGCGTGCTTCATAATGTAAAGACTAAGAGTGCTATTCCATGGGTGAATATATCCTTTTGACCACAAGCTTCCTTCAAGTGAAGGGCAGCTGGAGTGATATTCATAGATTACTCCCTTGAAGCGAAACACCTGGAACTCAGACCTGCTTCTTGTCAAGTCAGTTTGAGGAACGGAGTGCCAATTAGCACCTCCCTGCTCTTAGCCATTTATTGCAAGGAAGCAAGTGTTTGATCCTTTAGGCTACCTTTGTCTGCGATAGTGAAAGTCCTATTATGACATCACCATCGCTTTGTAGAAATGAGTCCTAGCACACTGCTATGTGTGTTTGGAACGTTAGAGCCTGAAGACGGAGGTGCAAAATGCCTGTTTTCCACATCCATTTCTTGGATAACACCTAATTCCAACATGGCTTTCTTTTCTAGCCAAATATTTGTAATTGAAGTGGAGAAACTGGCACAGCTGGGGCGTAATCTCCCCACGCAAAAGATGGAATTCACACCGTGGTGCTCTAAACTGATTTTGAGAATCTGAGTGTGACTGTACTCCAGTCTCACTATGTGCCTTATTTGCAACTGTAAGAATAAGTTGATTCTCCTTGTTCCCTGTGCCGGGGGAGAACTGTCGCTTCTTTCTAAAATCCCGCACTCTTCGTACGTCTACACGGTGGAGAAACAGACCTAATGTTCTAATGGTTAGAATCTGAATGGAGAAAAACACACTCCCTCCTTCAGAAATCTCTGTAGTAGGATTGCTATTCCATGGGTGAATCTCTTCTTTTGCCCACAAGTTCCTTTCAAGGGAATGGCAGATGTCGTCCTATTCGTAGATTACTCCCCCAAAGAAAAAAATCTTGAACTCAGACCCGCTTTTGGTGAAGTCATTTTGAGGAACAGACTGGAAATTGCTTCACCCTTCTCTTTGTCGTTCACCGCCAGGAGACAAGCGTTTGTTCCTTTCGAGTACCTTTGTCTGCAGTAGTGAAAGAACAGTTATAAGGTCATAATCGTGTTGCAGAAACGAGTCCTTGCACACTGCTATAGGTTTTTGGTATTTTAGAGCCTGAAGACCAAGGTAGAAAATGCCTGCTATCCACATGAATGGCTGGGATCACACCTAGTTGCCCGATGACTCTCTTTTCTAGCAACTTCATAGCAAGTGAAAGGGAGTAGCTGGGATATCAGGGGCCTAATCTCCCCAAGCAAATGCAGGAATTCACACCGTGTTTGATAAACTGATTTTCAGAATCTGAGTGGGACTGTACTCCCTGCTCACTCTGTGAATTATTTTCAAGAGTAGGAAAAGATTGATTATCCATGTTCCCTGTGCCTGAGGGGAACTCTGCGTTTTTATTGAACTTCCGCACTCTACGTATGGGCACGCAGTGGAGAAATTGTGGTAATGTTCAGATGCTTAGAATCAGAATGAAGAAAAGCACACTGCATCCTTCATAAGTCTCTACACTAGGAGTGCTATTCTATGGGTGGATATCTCCTTTTGACCACAAGCTCCATTCAAGGGAATATCAGATGCAGTGATATTCATAGAATACTCCCTCAAAGAGAAACACCTGGAACTCAAACCTGCTTCTTGTGAAGTCAGTTTCAGGAATGGACTGGAAATTACTACCACCTTTCTCTTTGCCATTTACCGCCCAGAGGGAAGAGTTTGTTCCTTTAGAGTAGCTTTGTCAGCGGTAATGAAAGTCCAATTATGACGTTATAATCCCATTGCAGAAATGAGTCCTTGCACACTGCTATAGGTTTTTGGAATTTTAGAGCCTGAAGAAAGAGAGGGATAATGCCTGCTATCCACTTGAATGGCTTGGATCACACCACATTTCCTGATGTCTCTCTTTTCTGACCACCTCACAGCAAGAGAAAGTGAGTAGCTGGGATAACACGTCCTTAATCCCCCAGGCAAACGCTGCAATTCATACCGTGTTTGAAAAACTTATTTTCAGAATCTGAGTGGGACTGTACTCACTGATCACTCTGTGAATTATTTTCAAGAGTAGCAAAAGATTGATTATCCATGTTCCCGGTGCCTGAGGCGAACTCTGCATTATTATTGCACTTCCGCACTCCTCATACAGGCACATGGTGGTGAAATTGTGGTAATTTTCAGATAGAATCTGCATGAAGAAAATCACACTGCATCCTTCATAAGTCTCCACACTAGGAGTGCTAGTCCACGGGTGGATATCTCCTTTTTGACCACAAGCTACATTCAAGCGAAGCGCAGATGCCATGATATTCATGGTTTCCTCCCTCAAAGAGAAACACCTGGAACGCAGACCTGCTTCTTGTTAAGTCACTTTGAAGAATGGAGTGCAAATTAGCACCTCTCTTCTCTTAGCCATTTACGGCAAGGACGAAAGAGTATGTTCCTTTAGACCACCTTTGTCTGTGGTAGTGAAAGTCCTATAATAAGATGACCATTGCTTTGTAGAAAGGAGAAATAGCACACTGCTGTGTGTATTTGGAACTGTAGAGCCTGAAGGCAGAGGTGGAAAAATGCCTGTTTTCCACATCCATTTCTTGGATATCACCTAATTCCAACATGGCTTTCTTTTCTAGACAAATATTAACAATTGAATTAGAGAACCTGAGATACCTGGGCCTTAATCACCACAAGCAAAAGCTGGAATTCACACCGTGTTGATCTAAACAGATTTTGAGAATCTGAGTGTTACTGTACTCCCTGTTCACTCTGTGCCTTATTTGCAAGTGTAAGAACAAACTGATTTTCCTTGTTCCCTTTGCCGGTGGAGAACTGTGGCTTCTTTCTAAAATTCCACACTCTTTGTACCTCCAAAAGGTGAAGAAACAGAGGTAATGCTCTAATGGTTAGAATCTGAATGGAGAAAAGGACACTGCCTCCTACGGAAATCTCTGTAGTAGGAGTGCTATTCCACGGGTTGATATTTTCTTTTGACCACAAGTTCCATTCAAGCGAATGGCACTGGCATCATATTAATACATTACTCCCCCAAAGAAAAACACCTTGAACTCAGACCTGCTTTTGGTGAAGTCCTTTTTGGAACAGAGTGGAAATTACTTCCACCCTTCCTTTGTCGTTCACCGCCAGGAGACAAGCATTTGTTCCTTTCGAGTACCTTTCCCTGCAGTAGTGAAAGTCCAATTATGATGTCATAATCCCGTTGTAGAAACAAGTCCTTGCACACTGCTATATGTTTTTGGATATTTAGAGCCTGAGGACCGAGGTGGGAAATGCCTGCTTTCTGCATGAATGGCTGTGATCACAGCTAATTTCCAGATGCCTCTCTTTTCTAGCATCTTCATAGCAAGTGAGAGGGAATAGCTGGGATATCAGGGGCTTAATCTACCCAAGCAAACGCTGCAATTCACACCGTGTTTGATAAACTGATTTTCAGAATCTGAGTGGGACTGTACTCCCTGCTCACTCTGTGAATTATTTTCAAGAGTAGGAAAAGATTGATTATCCATGTTCCCTGTGCCTGCGGGGAACCCTGCGTTATTATTGATCTTCAGCACTATTCATACGGGCACGTGGTGGAGAAATTGTGTTAATGTTCAGATGGTTAGAATCTGAATGAAGAAAAGCACACTGCATCCTTCATAAGTCTCTACACCAGGAGTGCTATTCTACGGGTGGATATCTCCTTTTGACCACAAGCTCCATTCAATTGAATGGCAGATGCAGTGATATTCATAGATTACTCCCTCAAAGAGAAAAACCTGGAACTCAGACCTGCTTGTTCTGAAATCAGTTTCAGGAACAGAGTGGAAATTACTACCACCTTTGTCTTTGCGATTTACCGCCCAGAGGGAAGAGTTTTTTCCTTCAGAGTAGCTTTGTTTGCGGTATTGAAGTCCAATTATGACGTCATAATCCCAATGCAGAAATGAGTCCTTGCACACTGCTATATGTTTTTGGAATTTTAGAGCCTGAAGACCGAGGTGGAAAATGCCTGCTATACACATGAATGGCTTGGATCACACCTAATTGCCCGATGCCTCTCTTTTCTAGCAACCTAACAGCAAGTGAAAGTGAGTAGATGGAATATCAGGGGCTTAATCTCCCCAAGCAAACGCTGCAATTCACCACGTGTTTGATAAACTGATTTTCAGAATCTGAGTGGGACTGTACTCCCTACTCACTCTGTGAATTATTTTCAAGAGTAGGAAAAGATTCATTATCCATGTTCCCTGTGCCTGAGGGGAACTCTGCGTTATTATTGAATTTCCGTACTCTTCATACGGGCACACAGTGAAGAAATTGTGTTAATGTTCAGATGGTTAGAATCTGATGAAGAAAAGCACACTGCATCCTTCATAAGTCTCTACACCAGGAGTGCTATTCTACGGGTGGATATCTCCTTTTGACCACAAGCTCCATTCAAGTGAATGGCAGATGCAGTGATATTCATAGATTACTCCCTCAAAGAGAAAAACCTGGAACTCAGACCTGCTTGTTCTGAAATCAGTTTCAGGAACAGAGTGGAAATTACTACCACCTTTGTTTTTGCGATTTACCACCTAGAGGGAAGAGTTTGTTCCTTCAGAGTAGCTTTGTTTGCGGTATTGAATTCTAATTATGACGTCATAATCCCAATGCAGAAATGAGTCCTTGCACCCTGCTATATGTTTTTGGAATTTTAGAGCCTGAAGACCGAGGTGCAAAATGCCTGCTATCCACATGAATGGCTTGGATCACACCTAATTGCCCAATGCCTCTCTTTTCTAGCAACCTAACAGCAAGTGAAAGTGAGTAGAAGGGATATCAGGGGCTTAATCTCCCCAAGCAAATGCTGCAATTCACACCGTGTTTGATGAACTGATTTTCAGAATCTGAGTGGGACTGTACTCCCTGCTCACTCTGTGAATTATTTTCAAGAGTAGCAAAAGATTGATTATCCATGTTCCTTGTGATTGCAGTGAACTCTGCGTTATTACTGAACTTCCGCACTCTTCCGATGTGCACATGGTGGAGAAATTGTGGTAATGTTCAGATGGTGAGAATCTGAATGAATAAAAGCACACTGCATCCTTCATAATCTCTAATCTAGGAGTGCTATTCCACGGGTGGATATCTCCTTTTGACCACAAGCTCCATCAAGCGAAGGGCAGATGCAGTGATATTTGTAGATTCCTCCCTCAAAGAGAAACACCTGGAACTCAGACCTGCTTCTTGTGAAGTCAGTTTGAGGAACGGAGTGCAAATTAGCACCTCCCTGCTCTTAGCCATTTACTGCAAGGACACAAGAGTATGTTTCTTTAGACCACCTTTGTATGTGGTAGTGAAAGTCCTATTATAACATCACCATTGCTTTGTAGAAATGAGACACAGCACAATGCTGTGTGTATTTGGAAATTTACAGCCTGAAGACGGAGGTGCAAAATGCCTGTTTTCCACATCCATTTCTTGGATATCACCTAATTCCAACATGGCTTTCTTTTCTAGACAAATATTAACAATTGAAGTGGAGAACCTGGGATACCTGGGGCTTAATCTCCACAAGCAAAAGCTGGAATTCACACCGTGTTAATCTAAACTGATTTTGAGAATCTGAGTGTTACTGTACTCCCTGCTCACTCTGGGCCTTATTTGCAAGTGTAAGAACAAATTGATTTTCCTTGTTCCCTTTGCCGGTGGTGAACTGTGGCTTCTTTCTAAAATCCCGTACTCTTCGTACCTCCAAAAGGTGAAGAAACAGATGTAATGTTCTTATGGTTAGAATCTGAATGGAGAAAAGCACACTGCCACCTTCGGAAATCTCTGTAGTAGGAGTGCTATTCCACGGGTGGATATCTCCTTTTGACCACAAGTTCCATTCAAGTGAATGGCAGCTGGCGTCATATTCATAGATTATTCCCCCAAAGAAAAACACCTTGAACTCAGACCTGCTTTTGTTGAAGTCCTTTATGGAACAGACTGGAAATTACTTCCACCCTTCTCTTTGTCATTCACCCCTAGGAGAAAAGCGTTTGTTCCTTTCGAGTAGCTTTGTCTGCGGTAGTGAAAGTCCAATTGTGACTTCATAATCCCATTGCAGAAAAGAGTCCTTGCACACTGCTATATGTTTTTGGAACTTTAGAGCCTGAGGACCTAGGTGGAAAATGCCTGCTTTCTGCATGAATGGCTGTGATCACGCCTAATTTCCAGATGCCTCTCTTATCTAGCATCTCCATAGCAAGTGAAAGGGAATAGCTGGGATATCAGGGGCTTAATCTCCCGAAGCAAACACTGGAATTCACACCTGTTTTGATAACCTGATTTCCAGAATCTAAGTGGGACTGTACTCCCTGCTCACTCTGTGAATTATTTTCAAGAGTACGAAAAGATTGATTATCCATGTTCCCTGTGCCTGAGGGGAACTCTGCGTTATTATTGAAGTTCCGCACTGTTTGTACGGGCACACGGTGGAGAAATTGTGGTAATGTTCAGATTGTTAGAATCTGAATGAAGAAACGCATACTGCATCCTTCATAAGTCTCCACACTAGGAGTGCTATTCCACGGGTGAATATCTCCTTTTGACGACGATCTCCATTCAAGTGAATGGTAGATGCAGTGATATTCATAGATTACTCCCTCAAAGAGAAACACCTGGAACTCAGACCTGCTGCTTGTGAAGTCAGTTTCAGGAACGCAGTGGAAATTACTACCACATTCCTCTTTGCTATTTACCGCCTGGAGGGAAGAGTTTGTTCCTTTAGAGTAGCTTTGTCTGCGGTAGTGAAAGTCCAATTATGATGTCATATTCCCATTGTAGAAAAGAGTCCTTGTGCACTGATTTGTGTGTTTGGATCATTAGAGACTGAAGAGAGAGATGGAAAATGCCTTTTTTTTTCACATGAAAGTCTTGGATCACACCTAATTGCCAGATGCCTCTATTTTCTAGCAATACCCAAGAAGTGAAAGTGAGTACCTGGGATATCAGCGGCTTAATCTCCCATAGCAAATGCTGGAATTCACACCATTTTGCTATAAACTGATTTTCAGAATCTCAGTGGGACTGTACTCCCTGCTCACTCTGTAAATGATTTTCAAGAGTAGGGACAGATTGATTCTCCATGTTCCCTGTGCCTGAGGAGAACTCTGCCTTATTATGGAAATCCCTCACTGTTTGCACTGGCAAACGGTGGAGAAAACGAGGTAATGTTCTTATCGTTAGAATCTGAATGAAAAAAAGCACAATGCGTCCTTCATAAATGTAAAGACTCGGAGTTCTAGTCCATGGGTGGATATCTCCTTTTGACCACAAGCTCCATTCAAGTGAAGCACAGCTGGAGTGATTTTCATAGATTACTCCCTAGAGGCGCAACACCTGCAACTCGCACCTGCTTCTCGTGAAGTCAGTTTGAGGAACGGAGGAGAAATTAGCACCTCCCTGCTCTTTGCCATTTATTGCAAGGATGCAACAGTTTGATGCTTTGGACGACCTTTGTCTGCAGTAGTAAAAGTCCAATTATGATATCTTAATCCCGTGGTAGAAACGAGCCCTTGCGCACTGCTATGTGTGTTTGGATCGTTAGAGCCTGATGACAGAGATGGAAGATACCTGTTTTCCACATGAACGGATTGGATCACACCTAATTGCCACATGCCTCTATTTTCTAGCAATATCCAAGAAAGTGAAAGGGAGTAGCTGGGGTATCAGGGGCTTAATCTCCTCAAGCAAAAGCTGGAATTCACACCGTGTTGCTATAAACTGATTTTCAGAATCTGAGTGCGACTGTTCTCCCTCCTCACTCTGTAAATTATTTTTAAGAGCAGGGACAGATTGATTCTCCATGTACCCTGTGCCTGAGGAGTACTCTGCCTTATTATGAAATTCCCGCACTCTATGTACAGGCAAACGGTGGATAAATACTGGTAATGTTCTCATTGCTATAATCTTAATGAAGAAAAGCACAATGCGTCCTTCATAAATGTAAAGAGTAGGAGTTCTATTCCATGGGTGGATGTCCCCTTTTGACCACAAGCTGCATTCAAGCCAAGGGCAGCTGGAGTGGTATTCATAGATTACTTCCTCAAAGAGAAACACCTGGAACTCACACCTGCTTCTTGTGAAGTCAGTTTGAGTTACTAAATGGAAATAAGCACCTCCCTGCACTTAGTCATTTACTGCAAGGACGCAAGAGTTTGTTCCTTTAGACTACCTTTGTCTGTGGTAGTGAAAGTCCTATTATGATGTCACCATCACATTGTACAAACGAGACCTGGTGCACTGCTATGTGTGTTTGAACACTTAGAGCCTGAAGACAAAGGTTGAAAATGCCTGTTTTCCACATCAATTTCTTGGATAACACCTAATTTCAACATGCCTCTCTTTTCTAGCCAAATATTAGCAATTGAAATGGAGAATCTGGGATATCAGGGGCTTAACCTCCCTAAGCAAAAGCTGGAATTCACACCGTGTTGCTAAGAACTGAATTTCAGAATCTGAGTGTGACTGCACTCCCTGCTCACTCTGTAAATTATTTTTAAGAGTAGGGACAGATTGATTCTCCATGTTCCCTGTGCCTGAGGAGAACTCTGCCTTATTATGGAAATCCCGCAATCTTTGTACGGGCAAACGGTGGAGAAACAGTGGTAAAGTTCTTATCATTAGGATCTGAATGAAGAAAAGCACAATGCATCCTTCATAAATGTAAAGACTAGGAGTGCTATTCCATGGGTGTATATCTCCTTTTGACCACAAGCTCCATTCAAGGGAAGGGCAGCTGGAGTGATTTTCATAGATTACTCCCTCAAAGAGAAACACCTGGAACCCACGCCTGCTTCTCGTGAAGTCAGTTTGAGGAACAGAGTGGAAATTAGCACCTCCCTGCTCTTAGCCATTTACTGCAAGTACGCAAGACTTTGTTCCTTTAGACGACCTTTGTCTGCAGTAGTGAGAGTCCTATTATGACATCATACTCACATTGTAGAAACAAGTCCTCGCGCACTGCTATGTGTGTTTGGACCGTGAGAGCCTGAAGACAGAGGTGGAAAATGCCTCTTTTCTACATCAATTGCTCAGATAACACCTAATTCCAACATGCGTCTTTTTTCTATCCAAATATTAGCAATTGAAAGGGAGAATCTGGGATACCCGTGGCTTAATCTCCTCAAGCAAAAGATGGAATTCCCACCTTGTTGCTATAAACTGATTTTGAGAATCTGAGTGGGACAGTACTCCCTGCTCATTCTGTGCCTTATTTGCAAGTGTAAGAACAAATTGATTCTCCTTGTTCCCTGTGCTAGGGGAGACCTGTGGATTCTTATTAAAAGCCCGCACTCTTTGTAGGGCCAAAAGGTTGAGAAACATATGTAATGTTCTAATGATTAGAATCTGAATGGAGAAAAGCACACTGCCTCCTTCGGAAATCTCTGTAGCAGGAGTGCTATTCCACCGGTGGATATGTTCTTTTTACCACAAATTCCATTCAAGCGAATGGCAGCTGGTGTCATATTCGTAGATTACTACCCCAAATCAAAACACCTGGAACTCAGACCTGATTTTGGTGAAGTCAGTTTTAGGAACGGAGCGGAAATTACTGACACCCTTCTCTTTGTCGTTCACCAAGAGGAGACAAGCGTTTGTTCCTTTAGAGTACTTTGTCTGCGGTAGTGACAGTCCAACCATGATGTCATAATCCCATTGCAGAAACGAGTCCTTGTGCACTGCTATGTGTTTTTGGACCGTTAGAGCCTGAAGACGGATGTGGAAAAAGCCTGTTTTCCGCATGAATGTCTTGGATCACACCTAATTTCCAGATGCCTCTCTTTTCTAGCAACATCCTAGCAAGTGAAAATTAGTCGCTGGGATATCAGGGGCTTAATGTCCCCAAGCAAAAGCTGGAATTCACACCGTGTTGGATAAACTAATTTTCAGAATCTGAGTGGGACTGTACTCCCTGCTCACTCTGTGAATCATTTTCAAGAATAGCGACACATTGATTCTCCATGCTCCCTCTACCTGAGGAGAACTCTGCCTTATTTTGGCAATCCTGCACTCTTTGTATGGATAAACGGTGGAGAAACTCTGGTAATGTTCGGATGGTTAGAATCTGAATGAAGTAAAGCACGCTGCCTCCTTCATATATCAAAGGACTAGGAGGGCTATTCCACAGGTGGATAACTCCTTTTGATCAAAAGGCCCATTCAAGCCTGTTGCATCTGGAGTGATATTAGTAGATTACTCCCTCAAAGAGGAATCCCTCACTCCGTTCGTGGTGCCTCACGTGGGTAATCCCAGCTCTCGGGAGGCAGAGGTAGGAGGATTGCTGAGATCGAACCTTGGCTGGGATACATAGTGAGCCCAAGGCCAGCCTGAACTACAAAGTGAGACGCCGTCTGAAAACAAAACAAAACTAAACTAAACAAACAAAGAAAAAAAAAGTGTAACACCTTCTACTCAGATCTGCATTTTTGAAGTCAGTTTCAGGAACGGAGTTCAAATTACTCCCACCCTGCTCTTGGTCATTTCCCAACCGGAGGCAAGAGTTTGTACCTTTAGAGTACCTTTGTCTGTGGTAGTGAAAGGCCAATTATGATGTCATAATCCTGTTGTAGAAATGAGTCCTTCCACACTGCTATGTGTGTTTGGATCGTTAGAGCCGGAAGAGGTGGAAAATGCGTGCTTTCCACATGAAAGGCCTGGATCACACCTAATTGCCAGATGCCTCTATTTTCTAGCAATATCCAAGGAAGTGAAAGGGAGTAGCTGGGATATAAGGGGCTTAATGTCCCCAAGCAAAAGCGTGAATTCACACATGTTGCTACAAACTGATTTTCAGAATGTGAGTCGGACTGTACTCGCTTTTCACTCTGTGAATTATATCCAAGAGTTGGTAAAGATTGATTCTCCATGTTCCCTGTGCCTGAGGAGATTTCTGCCTTATTATGGAAATCCCGCACTCTTTGAATGGGCACACGGTGGAGAAACAGTGGTAATGTTCTGATGGTTAGAATCTGAATGAAGAAAAGCACACTACGTCCTTCATATATCTCCAGACTAGGAGTGCTATTGCACGGGTGGATATCTCCTTTTGACCACAAGCTCCACTCAAGCAAATAGCAGATGCAGTGGTATTCATGGGTTACTCCCTCAAAGAGAAACACCTGGAACTCACACCTGCTTCTTGTGAAGTCAGTTAGAGGAACGGAGTTGAAATCAGCACATCCCTGCTCTTAGCCATTTACTGCAAGGACGCAAGAGTTTGATGCTTTAGACTACCTTTGTCTGCGGTAGTAAAAGTCCAATTATAATGTCTTAATCCCGTGGTAGAAACGAGTCTTTGCGCAGTGCTATTTGTGTTTGGATCATTAGAGCCTGATGACAGAGATGGAAGATGCCTGTTTTCCACAGGAAAGGATTGTATCACACCTAATTGACTCATGCCTCTATTTTCTAGCAATATCCAAGGAAGTGAAAGGCAGTGGCTGGGGTATCAGGGGCTTCATATCCCCAAGCAAAACCTGAAATTCACACCTTGTTGCTGTAAACTGATTTTCAGAATATGAGTGCGATGGTTCTCCCTCCTCATCATTCCGTAAATTAATTTTAAGTGTAAGGACAGATTGATTCTCCGTGTTCCCTGTGCCTGAGGAGAACTCTGCCTTATTATCAAATTCCCACATTCTTTGTACGGGCAAACGGTGGAGAAACAGTCGTAAAGTTCTGATGATTAAAATCTGAATGAAGAAAAGCACAATGCGTCCTTCATCAATGTAAAGACTACGCGTGCTATTCCATGGGTGGATATCTCCTTTTGACCACAAGCTTCATTCAAGGGAATGGCACCTGGAGTGATATTCACAGATTGCTCCTTCAAAGAGAAACACCTGGAACGACACCTGTATCTTTTGAAGTCAGTTTGAGGAATGGAGTGGAAATTAGCACCTCCCTAGCCTTAGCCACTTACTGGAAGTACGCAAGAATTTGTTCCCTTAGACTATCTTTGTCTGGGGTAGTGAAAGTCCTATGATGATGTCGCAATCGCACTGTAGAAACCAGTCCTGGCACACTGTTATGTGTGTTTGGACAGTTAGATCCTGAAGACAGAGGTGGAAAATGCCTGCTTTCCACATCAATTTCTTGGATAACACCTAATTCCAATACACCTCTCTTTTCAACACAAATATTAGAAACTGAAGTGGAGAATCTGGGATAGACAGGGCTTAAACTCCCAAAGCAAAAGCTGGAATTCAAACCGTGTTGCTATAAACTGATTTTCAGAAGCTGAGTGTGACTGTACTCCCTGCTCATTCTGTGCCTTATTTGCAAGTGTAAGAACAAACTGATTCTCCTTGTTCCCTGTGCCGGGGGAGAACTGTGGCTTTTATTAAAAGCCCACACTCTTTGTATGGCCAAAAGGTGGAGAAACATAAGTAATGTTCTAATGGTTAGAATCTGAATTGAGAAAAGCACACTGCCTCATTCGGAAATCTCTGTAGTAGGAGTGCTGTTCCACGGTTGGATATCTCCTTTTGATCACAAGTTACATTCAAGTGAATGGCAGCTGTCATCATATTCGTAGATTACTCCCCCAAATCAAAACACCTGGAACTCAGACCTGCTTTTGGTGAAGTCAGTTTCAGGAACTGAGTGGAAATTACTACCACACTTCTCTTTGTCGTTCACCACCAATAGACAAGCGTTTCTTGCTTTACAGTACCTTTGTCTGTGGTAGTGAAAGACCAATTATGATGTCATAATCCCATTGCAGAAACGAGTCCTTGTGCCCTGCTATGTGTTTTTGGACTGTTAGAGCCTGAAGACGGAGGTGGAAAATGCCTGTTTTTCACATGAAAGGCTTGGATCACACGTAATTTCCAGAATCCTCATTTTCTAGCAACATCGTATCATGTGAAAGGGAGTAGCTGGGATATCAGGGGCTTGACCTCCAGGAGCAAAAGCTGGAATTTGCACCGTGTTGGATAAAATGATTTTCATAATTTGAGAGGCTCTATACACCCTGCTCACTCTGTGAATTATTTTCAAGAGTAGGAACAGATTGTTTGTCCATGTTCCCTGTGCCTGAGGAGAACTCGGCCTTATTATTGAAATCCCGAACTCTTTGTACGGGCAAATGGTTCAGAAACAGTGGTTATATTCTGACGGTTAGAATCTGAATGAAGAAAAGCACACTGAGTCCTTCATAAATCTCTAGACTAGGAGTGCTAATCCACGGGTGGATATCTCCTTTTGCCACAAGTTCCATTCAAGCGAATGGCAGATGCAGTGATATTCATAGATTCTTTCCTCAAAGAGAAACAGGTGGAACTCACACCTGCTTCTTATGAAGTCAGTTTCAGGAACGGAGTGGAAATTTCTACCACCTTTCTCTTGATTTTTGCCACCAGAAGGCAAGAGTTTGTTCCTTTAGAGTACCTTTTTCTGCGGTAGTGAATGGCCAATTATTACACCATAATCCCATTGTAGAAACAAGTAGTTGCGTAGTACTATGTGTCTTTGATTCGTTAGAGCCTGAAGACAGAAGTGGAAAATGCCTGTTTTCCACATGAAAGTCTTGGATCACACCTAATGGCCAGATGCCTCTATTTACAAGCAATATCAAAGGAAGTGAAAGGGAGTAGCTGGGATATCAGGGGCTTAATCTCCCCAAGCAAAAGCTGGAATGCACACCGTGTTGCTGTAAACTGATTTTCAGAATCTGAGTGAGACTGTACTTCCTGCTCACTCTGTGAATGATTTTCACTTGTAGGGTCAGACAGATTCTCCATGTTCTCTGTGCCTGAGAAGAACTCTGCTTTATTATGGAAATCCTGCACTGTTTGTATGGGCATATGGTGGAGAACCAGTGGTAATTTTCTTAAGGTTAGAATCTGAATGAAATGAAGCACTCTGCCTCTTTCATAAATCAATGGACTATGAGCGCTATTCCACAGGTGGATACCACCTTTTGACCAAAAGCCCCTTTCAAGTCAATTGCAGCTGGAGTGATATTCATAGATTACTCCCTCAAACAGAAACACCTGGGGCATGGCGTGTTGGCTCACATGGGTAATTCCAGCTCTTGGGAGGCAGAGATATGAGGATTGTTGAGTTCGAGGCTTGCTGGGCTACATAGAGTGCTCATGGACAGCCTGAAGTACAAAGTGAGACGCGGACTGAAGAAAAACAAAACAAAACAAACAAAAAAAAACAAAGAAAAACAACGACAAACACCTGGAACTCAGATCAGCATTTTGTGAAGTCAGTTTCAGGAACGGAGTGCAAATTACTCCCTCCCTGCTCTTTGCCATTTACTGCGCAGAATCAAGAGCTTGTGCATTTAGAGTACATTTGTCAGCGGTAGTGAAAGTCCAAATATGACGCCATAATCCCGTTGTAGAAACTAGTCCTTGCGCACTGGTTTGTGTGTTTGGATTGTTAGAGACTGAAGACAGAGATGGAAAATGGCTGTTTTCCACAAGAAAGCCTTGGATGACCCCTAATTGCCAGATGCTTCAATTTTCCTTTTTTTTTTTTTTTTTTTTTTTTTTGAGACTGGGTCTCATGTTGTAGTTCAGGCTGGCCCTGAGCACACTCTGGTGCCCAGGCAAGCCGCCGCGAACTCAGCAATCCTCCTGTCTCTGCCTCCCGAGTGCTGGGATTACAGG
>PVIC010034057.1:0-19810 GCA_004025085.1 Thryonomys swinderianus
AAAAAAAAAAAAAAAAAAGTTTTGAATAACAAACGTGGGTATATTACCACCTATTTTAGAACAAAGATAAATTTATATTTAACATCTTGTGAGAATCATGAAAGTTTTGCATCATATTGGAGACATTTATTCTAACTTTACTTTCCTTGACAAAAATAAATTAAAACTCATAAGTGAGCTTTCAACATTTTTCATTGTGGTATTCTTTTGTGAACTACTGATTTTTCAACTCCCAGGTCAAGCCCTGTTTATTTTTGGTTTTTCCATGTCACTGTGCCTCTTTGGCTTGAAGTTCTTCAAAACAAGCTCTCCTTATGAAGTTTTAGGCAAAAAAAATACATATATAACATATATCATGTATTATATATATTACTTTAAAGGAAAATATTGCTTATTTAAATGATCAGAGCTGTCTTAAATAAACTGATGGTAAGTCCCACAACATCCTGTGGAAGAAAGTCTGCACACACCAGCGGGAGTAACTGGCTCTCTAGGCTGCTCTCCAACATTCGGGACCAGCTCTGGGCTCCTGGGTTTCCCACAGGAGGGAGATCCAGTGTTCTAGGACATCTGCGTGACCAGTGGCCATGAGACGTGGTCAGTGGTGGGGCACATTTTCTGCTACCCCTGGGAATTCCTTACACCTCCTTGGAATATCTCAATATTTAGGCAGTTTTTAGGAAATAGCCTGTATAATTTATTCTTTAGAAGATGGAGTGTGTTTGTGGCCTGGAGGGTGTCTTCTCGTCTTATGTAGCCTTTCCCATCTCAGGTAATTTCCACTAGAAACAGTGTTTCTGACTCAAATGAACGAGATTCATCCCTGTATTTTCAGGTACTATAAAATTATGCACTTCTCCTTCTTATCATTCAGCAGAATTACATTTGAATAACACTGTATGCCATTATGTAATGCTTATTTTTCCAATGTGTTGTCACTGTAATGACCTCAGTTTGGCCTCCTTACTCTAACTGTATCCTGTTCTCTAACTTGTAGGATAGATCCTTTTTGCACAGTCCATATTTGAGAAATACGATGAACAAAATAAAGCCACCTTTTGAAATTCATACGTTTCCTGCCTATCTGCATAAAACAACTACATATTTCTTATGCGTCACCATCCTATCTATATATTATTTCAAATGAAATTTTAAAAGTGCAAAATTTTATTCTCGCATTCTTGAGGTAAAATTGATAAAAAATTGTATATATTCAAGTTTTGAAAGGTAAGATTTTGATCTATACCCATTGCACAATGAAAGCATACAGATGGATACTACAAACAATCCACTTTCATTTATTGAATTGTATTATTAATATTTAGATACTAAATAATTCAGTCCTAGTAACCACCTTCTAACCATTTGCTAGTCTGTATACTGTCTTTAACTTCCTAAACAAATATATAAGAAATAAAATTATAATTGTTTCCCTGAAGTAGACATTCTCCATCTCTAATTATTTATTATTATAAAATTAGTCCCTACTCTCCAAAAATAGGACCAAACTGGAAAATAACCATATTCGAAAACTAGAGGTTCCGAATGCCAGCCCCATTCATCTTGCCCTACATGGCATTACAGAGTAACCACTGAAAGACGGGTAATCTTCCACGTGACCCTGTCTGTCACCAGGGCAAGGACCAGAGCTGCTTTTACAGCTAAGTCTTAGTTTTGGGGAAACACTGAATGCATAGAATCATATTAGTTCGAAGATAAAGATGATGAAGACATCAAAGAACATGTAAGGGGTGCTCACAAAGGTATCTCTCACTGTACATTGCCAATTCAGGCTTCTATCACAGATAATTTCATTCTAGCCCTACTGTACCATTAAGGCATTTTTACTTTGTTACAGAAACATGAAGAAATGTCCAAAACTTACTTTATTTAACAGATACTTAGCTAAATGCATGGAATAGTAGACTGAATATAGCAAAAATCTCAAAGGAAGCCCTTTCCCCAGTAGAGTCAGTCTCTCACTTAGGAACATTTGTAAATTTTCACATAGCCTGCATTTAAAAAAAAAAAAATTCTGAGATTTGAACAAATGGTGAAAGTAGCTTTCATGCCTGCCAGAGAGTGGATATTGTCATAGCTGTCATGTGATTATTATCCATTCAATAGTATATGATAGTATAGCACAGTTGGTAACTTGACGTGTGTGTGTGTGTGTGTGTGTGTGTGTGTGTTTAACGCTTTACATTGTATACTTGTGTCAAAAGTGTATAAGACTCATTTGGCTGGATTTAGGAAAAAATGGTGCTTAGGAATATTCTCTTGGAATGAAACTTATCCATGAATTGGGAACTTAAGTGCATTTGAGAAGGCCATGCAAATTGGAAACAAGCAGGACCAAAGCAGTGAGGAAATTAGTCAGAATGACCTAGAAATGTAAACAGGAAGCACCTATCCCAATCTTGTGGGGCCAGAAGACAGTTTTCTCCATTCTGTTTTTGTTTGTTTGACACACGGTCTTGCTTTATAGCTCAGGCTGACACAGAGCTCACTATATAGCCCAGGCTGTCCTCGAACACATGGCAATCCTCCTGCCTCTGCCTCCCAAGTGCTGGGATTATAGGCATGAGCTGCCAAGTTTGGTATGATCTGTTCTTTTTTTTTTTTTTTTTTTTTTTGAGACAGGGTCTCACTTTGTAGTTCAGGCTGGCCCTGAGCTCACTATGTAGCCCAGGCAAGCCTCAAACTCAGCAATCCTCCTGTCTCTGCCTCCCAAGTGCTGGGATGACAGGCATGAGCCACCACTGTGGTATGTGGTGCTGATTGCTGGTTGATTGTTGGTGGGTGTGAGTCAACACGCCCAGCATTGTATGTGGTTACCGGGATTGAACTCAGGACCTTGTGCTTGAGAGGCAGGTGCCGGAACCACTGAGCTAAATCTCTGGCCCTGGCATGATCTGTTCTTAAAGAGCACAATTTGGCCACTGGAGGAAAGTGCAAAGACAGGCAAAAACAATGATAAATTTTGTTTTGTTGTGTCTAGACAACAAATTCAAAAAGGATAGAGAAGCCCAGAATGCCAATAGTCAAACATAATTACATACTCACAATAGGACCAGTTACTGTCACTGTTTTGGATGATCTGATTAACAAAGGAGATGATGCTAACTTGAACTGTAAAATTGAAGATGAGTTCATTGAAGAAGAGGAACACTTACAGGTAGAGTTTGTCACCAATATGAGGAGGCATGTGTGAGCAGAACAGATAAGAGATAACATAGGATTATTGAATTGCCTTAAAATTATTTATAATTATAACCTATGATTTGAATTATACTAAATAGATTAGGCCAAAAAACTAGTTAATGCCCCTGTGGTATAAAACTCATTATTTTTTCCCCTTTTAAACCAATATAAAATTGGGATATTTGAAGTCCCACTAAACTAGTAAAGATTCATCAATCTATACACTTGTAAATATTGAAAAGTATACTATGTTGATTTAAAAATCAATAGGTTATAGGTGAATTTAAATTCTCAGTTTAATTAACCAATATGAATAGAAATATGGAAAACAGGTTACTTAAAACAAATTAAGGCAATTATTTGTGCCCTTATATTTGTTATAAATTAATGAATATAAATTATAAGAAGTTCATATCCCAGGCAACATTAATGTGAAAATCATTAGTGAAGGAAAATAGCTGGAAGTCTATGGAAGGAAACTTCCCTAACATTGTCCTTATTTAGACATTGTAGATCTAAAGTAGAAACCTGGAGCATGATGAAACTGCCCCTTAACATGGGGAAAAGAAAACCGACGACTGTGAAATACTTCGTGCGGGCTGGGTTTAGTGACCCTCTTCTGTGATCCCAGCACTCTGAGAAGCTGAGGCAGGAGAGCCACACGTTTGGAACCAGCCAGTCAACTTAGCAACCCAGCAGGATCCTGTTTCAAAATTAAAGAAAAAAAAAAAAGACAGGGATGTGGTTTAATGCAATCTTTAAAAGCCCTCAGAAAAAAGTTTGAGAGTAGATCTGTGGAAAGGTTCCATCAGTAGTCCAATGAAATTGGTGATGAGGGTTGTAGGGAGCAGGCTGCCTTCCCCCTGAGAATGCTCTATCAGGGACCCCCAGGTCAGCTATGTGCTTAGAAAAAATGGTTTGAGAGCATGAGCCTTACTTACTTCTTAATCATCTTAACGTGAAATGTGCTTAAATTTTATTTTCCTTTTTTTTTTTTTTTTCTTGAGACAGGGTCTCACTTTGTAGTTCAGGCTGGCCCTGGGCTCACTTTGTAGCCCTGGAGAGCCTCATACTCCACAGTCCTCCTGCCTCTGCCTCCCGAGTGTTGGGATGACAGGCTTGAGCCACCACGCCTGACTATTTTCCTTCTTAATCATCCTCTATGAGAGAGTTTAATACACAAATATGTATTCTTTATTCAATACCATTTAATAAATAAGAGTTATTTTACATCCAATGATGGACATAAATGGGAGAATAACTTTTATGAAAGGTAATTATAAGGCCTGGGAGTAAGGAGGCAAATATCCCTAGGAATGTGATTATAAAAGCCACTGCACAATGTTGAGTTCTCGTTAGATAATTCATGTGAAGACCAGTATTTCAGCAGTTTTAAGTTTTTAACAAAGGAGGGAGAAATGCAGCTATATTTTGAAATGGCAGAAGACATACCATTTGTTATATCTCTGATGGCCTCATCTAAATTTCATGATGTGTGGTTCAATACTGTAGTGAATGAAATACAAATCAGGGATTTTTTCATAAATCTGTACTGTACCAGCTTATAAAATTACCCTTATAAATTGTAGTGAATCCATCATTCTCTTTTTTCCTACTTTCCTTCCAATACACAGTACTAATCTTCTTTTCTAAGTCTTAAAATTATTGTTTAGTTTGAAAGCCTTTTAATTTCTCTTTACTACTCTGAATTGTAATGAATCATCTATGAACTGTCATTTAGTCTAAGAGCCAAATAGTTCATCTGGTTCACAGTCTTAATGCCTAGCTTCTTTCTGTCTCATACAGAAATAAGTTTCAAAAAAACTATTAAAAATGACAATGAATCTGTCTGTAAATCTTATTATATCAATAGATATCACATTAACTTGAAACTCACTGAAATCTAAAAGACTAAAACTGAGGTGAATTTAATAGGAAATTAAAACTTTAATGAATTGCAAGCTTTTGCTCATTTGGCTTCTATTTATGAATCTAAACTCTTCTGCCTTATTTTCTACCTGCAATTAAATTTTGGCATATCACTATAAGTAATATGAAATTGCTATCATACTGAGATCATCATAATATGCACAAATAAAACAAATCTGTTTACTCCTCTTGTTTATATACTGATATTATAGTTCGAGAGTAAATCATTGTTCATTTGTTTAAATAATATTAAATGTAAATCAAATTTAATAAAAGAAAACTCTATATTACCATGCAAATTTTAATTCTTTCATGAACAAAGTTAATTTTTAAATTATTTTGGAGGTAAACAATATTTTCAAGTCATGAGATAATTAATTCATATTCAACTATGTAATGGCTCCTCTTACTGATGAGAGCCTTTTACACAGACATTTATATTCATTATGCACAAGCAAGACTGACTTTCACACAATAGTTCAAGCTTTATGTAAGATGTGATTTACATTTATATGTATGTATACATTATGAATTACATTTTTCCTTAATTGGCATACAGAAAGATATCACACAGTGTATCAATTCACTGAATGTATAACCAATAATTCCCTTGTTTCCTGAAATAGTTTTCTGAACCATAGTGACTCTTTTGTTAAGTTCTAAGTACTTGATTGAATCTCAGCAATTTCAAAGAATGATTACAACATGATTTTACATCAGAGTCTCACTAGTGAAAAAAACATTATTTTCAAATTATTACATTTCTCTTATTTTGTTGGTAGCATGGGTAATAGGCACTTTGAAATGTATTGGTCCTTTGTTAAATTATAGTCACTATTCTAAGGCAAGACTTGGTCATGGATGGTGTGCTGTTTAACTATTCCCTCCTGATCATTTTTCCATTATCCTGACCTTACATGTAAAGTTTCTCCTCTTGAATGTATTTATTCAAGGTAGTTCTTACCAGGTTGTGGTTGAATAACAATAGGCTCTCATGCATTGCATTGAGAATGAAAAAGATAAAAACCATTTTGGAAGCCTCTCAGTCTCTTACAAAGGTAGACACAGGTTTACCATACATTTAGGGTGCACGTGCCTGGTGATGTCCCCCAGGGAACTGATAACTCATGTCCACACAATCAGCTGTAAAAAACATTTACAGCCGTCACATTCACAACTGACAAAGCTAGGTTGCTGAGCTTGGGGATTTAGGTCAATGGTTCTGTCACATGCCTCAAAAGTGGAAGGTCCTGAGTTCGATCCCTGGTACTACACACACACACACACACACACACACACACACACATGTGCGTGCGTGCACACACATGACAAAATCAGGGAGCAAGCAAGATGCACTTTTAGGAAGTGACTGATTAAACATCCATAAGTAGAGTATTGGTTAACAATGAACAAAAATCAAGGTAATAGAAGATGTGGATGAAATTTAAATTCATTGCTAAGTGAAATAAATCTATTTTAAAAGTTTCCATAGTATATGACTCATAGTTTATGACATTCTGACAAAGGAGAAACTATATTGTAAAACAGAAAATATTCAAAGGGCAAGGAGGGAAAGGGGAAGTAAAGGATGGGAAAAAATATTTGTTTTAACAATATTGAGTTGTTTTGTAATATAAGTACATAATTCATGTATATCATGATTATTTATAAATACATAGTATCATATGTGGAATACTATATATTTATAATGTAGGATATAGCTCTTCAAAATGCAAAACTCTTTGGTCTCCAATATCTTTTCAAGACTTCTGGAGGAATAGGAAGTTGTAGCACTAAAAGTACCTTCTGTTAAGTTTACTGCTATATCAGTCAGTGCTTACTAAAAAAGCAGATTTGATGTGAGATATATAAATGGATAAAGATTTACAAGACAGGCTTATAATGGTTGCCGACAGGGTCGAACGTGCAATAATGCAGAAGGGCTATCTGTATGCTGAAGGCCTAATTGAATGCATGGAACTGACTATAGTCACTGTAGTGTCCCGGGTGAATCTATATCCAGAGGCCCAGAGGTCTGCAGTGAAAGCCGATATACTATGACTAAGGTAAAGGTCATGATCAGAGCTCCTTCAAAGAAACATAAGCATGCCTTCCTTCATTTCCCTTTATTCCTTGCAGGCAAAGAGCCTGTTGGTGCTGCTCACACTCAGGCTGGGGGTTCTATTTTCAGTTAACTTGTTTAGTCACAGCCAGCTCTGTGCTAATTCAGTTGAGTTGAATTTTTCTTTTATAAAATGTACTACTGCTCTGCCATAAAGAATGATGAGATTGAATCATTTATACTCAAATGGACATACCTTCAGCGCATACTCATATGTGAAATAAATAGGCCATAGATGTGTAAATATTGTATATTTTCTCCAGTATTAGAAACTGAAGTTATAAATGTGCTCTGGAATACATGATTGATTTTGTAAAAAAAAAAAAAAAAGAAAGAAAGAAAAAAATTGATGGCAAATTGACTCAGTTAAAACCATTACAGCCACACTTCTTTAGTATACTTTCTTCATGTTTTTAATTGAGATACTTTGATGTAGCTGGGAGAAAATACAAATAAAAATTTCAGCATTCAAAGGGGAACAACATATCTGAAAACATGTACTATATATAAGATAAAGCAAATTGTTTATACAAAATAGAATACCTGGAAAATTGGAAATTACAAGTGAAAATAATAAAGACTTGTAGGACACATTCAGGGGATGTGGTTTGCTGAACAACAGGGTTCAGAACCAGACAATCAAAAGTAGGTCTGGCTGACTTTTGACAAACGTGGAAGAGGAAATTTGAAGGTAATCTTTTTAATAAATAATGGCTAGAGTAGTAAGAAAACTATGAAAAGCATAGTAAAAGGTGGAGAAAATTTGAAAACTAAATAAAACAGCTAACATACAAATGGAAAAAAACTCAATCAAATGCAATTTATACACAAATCAACTCAAATGGAAGGCATATACAAATGTGCACCATGAGCATAACAATCTCAGTGCGAGGTGAAGAAAGAGGGCTTTTAAATTTAGCCCCAAAAGAATTCTTCATAAAGAGAGTAAAGGTCAAAATTAATTTCATCAAAATCTAAATATTTTTGATTCAAGAAAAATCATGATCAGAGTAAGGGACGAGGAACAAAGTGCGAAGCGCTGAAGGAACGAACATGAACCACACTAAGAAACAAGAAATATCGACACAGATTGTAGAATATATGACAGAGTTTCAAACACAGCAGGGAAAAACAAACAAAAAAAATCCTCTCAGGTAACGGCTAAAAGAAATGGAGTCACCCCCCATCAGGATGTATTAGTTGTGATTGAAAATTACAGCGAAGCTTTAAATAAAAAAAAAAAAAAAATCACAGTGTAAAAGGGCCATCCTCTTCTGCGGTGCACCCCTCACGTGGCGCGCATAACCATCACGTCCCTCCTGAGGCATTTCCGGGTGTTCTCTTCCTCTAGCGTCTGCTTCTAGTTACATTGCCTTGACTTCCTTTGTGTCATTTTACACTCATTTGAATTGGGGGAAAAGGCCAGCTTTCGCACAGTGGCTGGACAAGTTGGACTAGGTCCCAGCGCACGTGGGAAGGAGCCCACTGTGTCCCTGAGCGGCGCTGGGCAGAAGGCATCACTCGATTTTGGACCATACCCACCAAAGGCACTCGGACACTGTGACTTCCTGATCTGCTTCAAGTGTGCAAAAACTGGGCAATAAGAGTGTTCAGAAGGAAGCAGGGTGTTTTCAGGATGTTTAGCAGTATTATGTCCTTTATTGTAATGCTAACTTTATACATTCTTATAATAGTGTACGGAGGATAATTTATTTCAAAAACAGATGCTCAATGTGTTTGAACATTAGGGAAAACAACTATAACCACAGTAAAATATGACTGTAAACCTAGCAGAGTGCTTACAATGAAAAAAAATGGGAAAAAAGGTAACAATTATAATCAAATGAAAATGTGGAAAACTGGAATATTCATATTGCTGGTGTGTTAAGTGTTTCATTGACTTGGGAAAATGTTTGGCAGTCCATACAAAAAATGCAACCACCATATAGGATTGTATTCTTGGTCATTCATCCCAGAAAAATAAAAAAAGTTGTATTTCCATATATATGTGAGTTCATTCAACTACCTTTAGTTACAGTAATCCAAATCTTTAACTTTTGTCAGGTACTGGAACAAACTTTCCATATGGACTGTAATCATAATGTGTGCATAAAAATGTACCAGTAAAATCGGTTTTGAAAAAACAAATCTGAAAATGACATAAATGCTCAGCTGTGGGAGGCAGGGTTCAAAGTGTTTGGGAGACCCCGTACCATGAAGTGCTACTTGGCAACAGCCATAGCAAACTATTAAGGGACAGAAAAATTTAGCTGAGTTCTCAGTTAATTATTGTGAGTAAAAAGCATAGTCATTTAAAAAACCATACAGATGCCATACGATGTCATTTATATAACAGTCTGGAAATGAAAATCGCAGAAATAGAGAACAGTTGAAGACACATCAGAAAGCAGCAATGGGAGAGAGGGAGGTGTGTCTGTGAAGAGGCCCAGCAGGGACCCCTGTTGTAAAAATCTGTATCTGGACCTGGACACTGTCGTGATCATGCCACAGTTTTAGCAATATGCTACCTCTGAAAGAAACCGTAATAAGGCTATATGAGATCTCTACATTGCTTTTGAGAATTGCTTGTGAATATAACATTTTCTCACAATAAAACATTGAAGAAAATGCCCCAGGTTTAGTGCCTTAGTGAAGTTGATCCTGAGTCACTTGTAAGTGATGTCCACTGGCACAGTGAGTCTGTGTCCAGGAGAACTGGGCAGAAGCCAGTCCTGGTGGGCCAGGCTCAAGCTAGCAACTTGGCTTTGGCCACAGACAGTCTTGGGGTTTAGCGAGAGCTGGATCCTCAGCTCCTTTCATGAAAGTCTAGGCCAGTGGCTTATGGGAAAGCAACTTTAAGATAAAGGGTGTGTGTTCCAGAGTTTGCCTCACCTACGTGTCTTCCAAGACAAAGGACCTAGCATTATTTTAAATTTTTATTCAGAATAATACTGACAGGAATGTATGGGAGGCAAAGCGATACTGTGATCCAAGAATACATGGAGTTGTGGTGAAGGATTTCTGAGCAGGCAAATAAACATATACTATTCTGCCCTCCTTCCCTTCTTCAGGAGGCAACTGCCTCCTTCCCAGCCATGCTGGGCCTACTTTGACCTACTTGCTTTCCTGTGTCAACCGAAAAAATATTCAGCACAGGGAGAGATGCACACTCAGAGATCTGTTGCATCCAAAAGGCTGTGTGTTTAAGTCGGGGGAAGAAAGTCTCCTCAATACATTTAGTTGCTAAATTTTATTTGATTTATGGCTCTTTTAGAATGTATCCTTTAATAAGAGTTGGGATTTGCTTAAAATCCAGAGAGATTTTGCTTCAAAGATGTTTTAGGCTTTAATTTTCTTTGATAAATTTTCATGCCGATGCATTCAGACAATCTTGGTTTCGTGATCTGGGCATGTGTGTCTTCTCTGAAAAACATCTCAACAAAATTGCTCATTCCACACCCTGCACTGAAGTTCATGATCTTGGTATTTTCTTGTCTTTTATACAGGTAGGAAAGAATTTCTCTTTCATTATACAATGACAGAAGAATGATTGGAGAGCACAGATTTACTGAAGATAGGATTTCTATTTTTTTAATCTCTCAAACCTTGAAATCATCGCTTTTCTAAAAATATATGGCTCTTGCTGCTTATCAAATTTTAAATGCAATGATTTTGCAAATATTCTGAGAACAAAGTCAAGTTTATTTTTTAGCCTTTAAACTAGAGTTTTGCTATGTGCCTCTTCTTCCCTAATGTCATTTAAGTTGTCATTTACATATACATTTCATTCATTTACTTGTCAAAAAATTAAATACTCATTTCTAGACTCTTCTGATATTGGAAGTGGAAAAATTTTTCCTTTCTCACTACACAATATCACAAGATAGAGCTCCTGAATTTTTCATGGCACAGTGTAAGATTGAAGATTTGGCAAGATTTTATCATTTGCTAGTTTTCTAAAAACTCATATAAGTGATTTCATGACAATGAAACATTACCTGAATTTTATTATCTCCTGTTACAGTATGATATCACTACAGGTTTACTGATTGAAGAAACACTTTAAGCTAACAAAGTGTTACAATGTCCTTTGCTGTTTTCACAAGTTTGTGTAGTGTCTCAGCACAACTACATAGAAAGTGTCTGATCATTTTTCTTTTATACAGATCATATACCTGTTAGAACGTGTGTGCTAGTACTGTAAGACAAAGAAACCACAACATTTTAATTAAAATACATTTGTGGAAGATTTTTGTCAAATTTCTTTTTTAATAGTTACAGGTATGGTAAGTTAACTTTAAAAATTAACAACAAAAAACACTTGTAAGCAACAGTCTTCATGCTAGTTGGCTTTGAACATGTAGGGCTGGGTTTAGGAAGATTAGAGTCTATGAATTTGGACAGGCAAGTGCTTCTACTCTCAGAATGCTGAATAATGCACTACTGTTCTCTTTGAAGATCCACAAGTCTAACATACACATGTGAAGGTAACAATGTTCAAAGATGGATTGAGAAATATCTTAGAGCACACAGGCATTCTTAACACAGCAATTCTCCACCCATGGAGTACATGTTACCTCCCTCTGTTTTAAGCTTAGGTTTTACCGCAAGATTGCACTTAATGTCTAAACCCTGCTGTACTTACAGAGTTGAGAAGAGAAGGAAATATTGAAGATAGATAAACAAGGACAAGGGCTTAATCTCTGGAGAAGTCCTCTGAAGGACTGTTTTCCAAATTCTTGGTAAAACATACATAAGAGGTATATTTCGTACATCCTTCGGTCAACTAAAACTGTTATCATGCGTAGATGGTTCATCATCAACAGACACTTGTTTATAACAGTCCTGGAAGTCAGGACCAGAGCATCAACATGGTTGATTTCTGGTTACAGGATTCCACAGCTTTACACAGAGTTGAGGGCCACTAATTTCACAGAATGTGTGAAATGAGAGGTGGGCTCCTTCAGAAAGGGCATGCATTTATAATAGTGTTCATTAAGACACTGGACTAGTGACCTATGCTTTTCCCAAAGGCTCTACATTCTAATATCATCACATTTGGGGTTGGGACTTCAACATAAGATTCTCCATACCGAAGCACAGATACTCAGTTTATTGTACTATTCTAATTCTATAGATGGTAGGCAATGATTATGCAGATTATATTCTAACTTGTACAGAAAAAAAATCATAAACATTAGCTAACATGTAATTATAAACACTTTTTAAATTAACCATTTTTGAAGGAAAGTAAAAAATTCAAATATTTTTGAAAGATTGCATTAAAAGTGGTAGAAGGAAGTCATAACTGATATATATTAATATTAGAAAACTAGAGACTGCTTGAAAGGGTACTTTCTGCTCTCACAAAAATAATTTCTGAGACAAAATGACTCAAACTTTTGTCAGTTTTTTGGACATTTCTGAGAATAAACTAATTTTTGCTTTAGCAAAAGTAGAATGTAGTGACTTACAGAACTAAAAGTATAACCAAATATTATTTTAGCAGGCAAAATGATTTTATAAATGTTAAGTTGCCTTAGTAAAAGAATCTTTGTGGTTCATTAATACTTTCAAAGTAAATCTTAATTAAATGTATAAAAAAAGGGATGGATCAAGAATTACTTTTGCATATTCAAATGATAAATGTTTTGTTTTGCCATTCCCTTACTTAATTTTAGGGTGTAGTTATGTAAAAGAGGTGATTATTTTTATTTTTTTTAATGAAATTGTACTTAATCACCATATGTATATTTAGGAACATTAACTCTGGCTTTCTGTCAAGTGCTCCAGTCTTCAGGAAGATAACCATCAGATTTTCTTCAAAGTACAGAAAAACTAGTGTGTGGTCCTTTGAAAACCAGGAAGGTTTGAAATATTTGGTGTGTGTCTACTGGCTGAACTAGCTTGGAAAACCAACATACACTCTCCCAAGAACAATTTTGCCCTGAAAATAAGAATAACTACACCAGTGGGATTTTTTTACTGAAAAGACAACATAATAATGCCTAAATCCTTAGTAGAATCCAATGAAATAAATAGTAAAGAGTAGCTGGGAAGTATTACTTTAACATTTCAATCATTTCTATTGCTTTTACACAGTTTTAAAAGGTACATATATATCGCTCACAAATTCTCTACCATCAGCTTTCTTTCCTTCTTTTCTAAATATTCTGTTTAAATGTATACATAAAAATTCATTATTCTCCTCAATTAAAAAATTCACAAGGTAAATTATAAAATTTTAGTTAAGTAAGTTTAAATTGGTTTAAGACTGAATTTTAAATTGTTGCCATAAGACTAATTTTATTGATTTATCTTACTGAGTTATTCAAAATCCAAGCAGTGTTCACATACACATGCAATTACTGCATGAAAGATTTTGGGTGTGCAAGAAGGTGGGCTATTAAATTGAAAGATCTTAGCATTCTTGGTTTAAGAGTTCCTAAATTGGGGATATAAATTATAATGAAATCTCTAAAAGGCAGAAGAGTTATTAGCAAGAGTGTCAATCTGGCTTAAAGAAAAGTTTTTCTAATGCATTTACATATTTTTTCTGAGTTGAACATTTTGTCAGTACTTTGAATTATTCTTTCAAAAGTTCCTGATGCAGAAAAAAAAGCAGTTACATAATTTTAATGTCAAAATTTTACACTGAATGTTTTCAAAATGTATATTCCCAATTGCACAAGACAAGGTATAATTCCTAATACAAGATACTGTATTTTCAGGGGAGATATTTATAATCATTCTTTGTAGCTCAGTTTTAGAAAATAATCCACATATTACTCATCCATTAAGTTACTAAGTTGCTCTTGGTGTGAAAGTCTCAAGTAAAACTGTCTTTAATGAAAAGCATTTTTCTGATCACCACGTAATGAATTAATGGGCATTTCATGTATAATGTATACATACATCAAAGAAGTTATTATCATGACATGGTTTTAATGTGAACATATTTTAGACATCATACATTAATTAGGAAATACAGAAACAAATTTAATGTCATTGTTAACTGTTTTAGTATATTATAAAATCACATTATTACATTTTTGCTTTTATTGTTAAAATCCATAATTTCAGTTTATATAGATAATATTTACAGAGTTTTAGAAAAACTGGAAGAAGCCACGGGAGACTTTTAGCATACTGGTCATAAAAATGTCAATAGCTTTTCATGAAACTTTGCTTTTAAAATTTAAATTTAATGTATGGCTCCTATGTACTACATAATTGATATTTATTGGAACTCTAAGGGTGTTAGTGTAAAATATAAGGTATTATGAAAATACTAAATGTAGTAGTATAAAATATAAGTTGTTAGTAAAAAAATATATATATATATAAAAAAATATATATATATATATTGTATATACATATATACATATATATACATATAAGTACACCCACATATATATACATATACACACATATATAAAATTTTCTAGTCTTTACAATATTTAGTTTGGTAGTCACATGAACATTTTATACTAGTAACTCTTAAATATAGCTATTTGCCTCATAGCAGGATAGTCATGATTAGTTTATAATCAGTGATTTTGTTGTATATTCTAAAAGCAATAATACAATAAAAATTTATGCATTTATTTTTTATTTATTTTGAAAGCTTTTCAAACTTTCACTCTGAAATGTAATTACTGAGATAATTCTTCTGTCAGCAGAAACAAGATTCTAAGTTGAGTCAGTTTTCCCTGAATTCAAGCACTTCTCCTTGCTCCTAGCTTCCTCCTATGAGGCAATACACAAAGATTTTAAAGGAAAAAAAAACAGCAACATGGAAAGAAAAATAGAACTTTAAGAAAAATCGGGGAGGGCAAAAAGATGTATCTTTTTATTGACTATGTATGTAATAGTTTTTGTGGTGCTGCTGAATTTTTAGAACCAATTTCATTATTTTTAGGTGTTAGTAAATTTCAGTGAACATGCAAAGAAATTCCTATTGGAAGTAAACCATTATTCAAAATCCTTAAGGTGCAAAATTTTCTAGGATTATTTGATTTTTAGTTACCATTTTAAGCAAATACTAGTTGGTATATTAATTTTATGATGTGGAGAATAATCAATAATTTTAAAATTAAGGTAATTATATATTTAGGTGTTTAGTTAAAGAATATCAAACAGCTGAGATTATTCTATAACTGTGAACAACATGAAGTTATCCTGAGATTATTTTTATGACAAAATAAATATATCATTGAATCCATGAAAGATACCTACAGATAGAATAAAATATCTACTTGCAGTCCATTTTTTTTAAGTTATAGAGGAATTAACTATCAAGTTCTCTTTCTCTCGTTACTATGTGGCTATCAAATGTGCAATCAATTTCTATCAGTGTGAACATGTATAGTGTATTGATATTTGTGGTAATGAGTAGAAGGAATAAGATTTGGATAAACTGAGATGTTACAGATTTAGGTAATTTCTCAGAGTGGAAATATCAACGTTACCGATTATCTGATATTACACAGAAAAGAATTTCATCTTTTATGTAGTGTTTAAAAAATTTAAGAAGTTACTTTATCTCGATTTCCTTAGTTGCCTCTCTCTTGTGCTAAGATAAATACCTAACACTCAAAGTTAAGAGAAGAAAGGTTTATTTGGCTCAGGCTTTGAAGAGATTTTAGATCATAATTGGGTAGCTTCCAGGCAGAGTGGCAGATGGCAGAGGAGGAAGGGTTCATGGTAGACAGAATCTAGCGAACCCACAGGGGTCTAGTACTGCTCTTTCTATCCCTTTTTATTCTATCCAGGCTACTTAGTATAGGTACCATTCACCCTCTTAATCCTAGTGCCCTTGAGTCTAGCATGGCACCATTCATCAATTTTAACATCACAAACTCTAGGTCCAGCCACCTTTGAAAAAACCCCACTGATGATCACGTATAGCTTTGGGAGGGCCTCTAAACACGCAGAATGGTTTTGTCTGGAATACTCCCCACACACTGGGTATGGTAGACCACAAGACTGGAGAAGATGCACCCCCTGTGCCACTAACTTGAACCAGAAGCACAAGTCCCACTCAAGTGAGCACAACATTCACAGAAGCAGAATGAAGTTGTACTCAATAACTCCAGGATACACCAAAAGCCTGGACAGTGGAGGGCTGCAAGACACTGAAGATCACCTTCAATTAAGGGATGCTGAAATTCTCCCATTGATAATGCACTGTGAAGAGTAAGTATGGCACATAATCCTAAAGGCTGGCAGTGTATGTTTTAACCTTGAGCCAGGACTGGTGTACAGGTCAACCAGTGTGCAATACATATCAAAAATGACCAAATGGAAGTCTTCCCTGGACAATGTGATGACAGGTGCAGGTTAGGGTTTAGACAAAGACTTGGGGTCAGTTCCCTCTTTCTTTCCGAAGTCATGGGAGTCCCTTTGAGCATTATGATGCCTCGGTCAGTAACAGCCACAACATGGCCAATAGAAAGCAATCCTTCCTGCCCTTGGCAATGGAATTCTTTGTAATATTATCAGAGAGTTGAGGATCTAAATCTTCTGCTCAGTGATGTAATGCAAGGCAGCAGAAGATGCACGGAGATAATCAGACTGAAATGGGGAGCTGGAAAATCAGTGCTGAACAACCAAAACCTTGAAACAGCCCAAATCACCAGTATTTATTGATGACACAATCATTACTAGATTTGGGTAAAGAGTACATTGTCAGTACCAGAGTTAAGTCGCTAATGCAGGTAATGCTTATAAAAAGAGGAGGAGGGGAAGAAGGCAAGAGACACACAAAACATTCTTCTATTAGGAACAGAACAGAGTAAGATATAGATTGATGTTAATGATTAACTTGTCTTTATAGTTAAGAAGGTTTCACTTCTGGTAAGAAATTTGGGTAAGGAATGCTCTGATCTTGGCCATCATATTATCTCATATGAGAGGCTCACAGCTTCATCGCCCATTTATCTGGTCTCTGCTCCGGCCATTGGTGGGGTAGAGAATAATGCATAATCGGAGCAGCACCACAATACTGCTGAGTCACACAGGCTTCATTCATACTCACTCTTTAAAATGAAATAATTATGAGATTAACTCTTTACAGAGTGTACTTTCTCCCTGATAACCAATAGAGTTGTCCTCTTCACAACATCATGCTACAAGTAATTAGTTTGGCTTGTCATCTATTCTCTTAAGTTTTTATAAATTTGTCTCTGCGCATGTCATTGTACAAGTTGGTATTTTGTTGGTGGGCAATTGATTCTACCCTCTGGAACATATCTTAAATAAGAAATACATTGTAAAGTATTAAAATGCTTCTATAAAATTAAAATTCTTGGGGCAGAGGGTTAGCTCAGTGGTTCTGGCGCCTGTCTTGCAAGCACAAGGTCCTGAGTGTGATCCCCGGTAAGCACATACAATGCTGGGCGTGGTGACTCACACCCAGAAGCAATTAATACCACATACCACAGTGCCGGGCGTGGTGGCTCACGCCTGTCATCCCAGCACTTGGGAGGCAGAGACAGGAGGATTGCTGAGTTTGACACTTGCCTAGGCTACATAGTGAGCTCAGAGCCAGCCTGAACTACAAAGCGAGACCCTGTCTCAAAAAAAAAAAAAAAAAATCTTAAAAAACTCTACTTAAAATATCTCACTATCAAAAAATCTTCAGAATATTGAACTGTAAAAGCTTTGTTTTACTTATTTTCTCCATGTGGCTTTAAAATGTATTTCACTATATGACTATCCTGACTTGTTTGGAAAAATTTATAACAAGAACTATTGTAGATATTTTTGAACAAATTAAATTAAATTAGTTTTTGAACAAATTAATTAAACCTGGATATATTTCCTTTTCCATAGTAAATGGACTACTTGGACTACTCCCAAAGATTAGGAGAAACAAGACTCCTGGTGGAAGCTACATTTTTTGTTTATTCATTTTGGTCTTTTTTTTTTTTTTTTTTCTCGTTTGAGACAGGGTCTTGCATTGTAGTTCAGACTGGTCCTGAACTCACTAGGTAGCCCACGTGAGCCTTGTACTTGAGGCAGTTCTCCTGCCTCTGCCTCCCAAGAGCTGGGGTTACAGGTGTGAGCCACCACGCTTGGCACCATGGTTTGTGGTACCAGGATTCATTTTGGAACCTTGACTTTGCCAAGCAGACATCAGAACCACTGAGCAAAATCCCTGGCCTGAGAAAGCTACATTTAACAGTCTAAAAACTAGAATAATATGCTTCTCAATATTACAAATACATAACAAAAATTTAAAAAATTAAAGTAATCACTCTAGAAAATATTGTAAGAAGATATTGGCAACACAAAGTGAAGCTTAACCATTTGAAGTTCACATAACCTCACTGATAACTTGTGGATTTTGTGTAAACATGTTTTCAGTTTAGAAGTAGGGTATCAACTATTTATTTGGGGGAAAACATAGGAAAATGCAAGTAGGGAGTTAAAAAGTTCATGATGGAGATTAACATAAAAGTGGCATCAATACGATATAGATTAAAAAAGACCAGGTTGGAATTAGTACTATTGAAAATTAAGTGTCAGAAACATAAGTGATATGAAGATGGATGGAAAATCCACAAAACAAAAATATCAGTAACACAGTTTCCATGTACAAATAACTGAAATACCTGGTTTTAATATTAAAATACCTATCATACATTTTAGAACTAATTTACACCTTGTAAAATAGTAAGAAAATCTTCAAAAGGAAAAGGAGGGGTAGAGGTAAGTAAAGATGGGAAAGAAAATATTTGATGATTAAAAGAAGAAAACAAACCGGGTGTGGTGGCTCACGCCTATAATCCCAGCACTCGGGAGGCAGAGACAGGAGGATTGCTGGTCTGGGCTATATAGTGAGCTCAGGGCCAGCCTGAGCTACAAAGCGAGACCCAATCTCAAAAAAAAAAAAAAAAAAAAAGAACAAGGAAACAAAACTTATGTGTATAGGGTGTGGGAATTGGGGGAGGGGAATTGGAAAAATTAAAATTAAGTCTTGTCATGTACTGGTATAAATTTGCATTGTTGATTGTGATTACAATATGTGTATAAAATATAGAAATAAAATCAATTAAAAATAAAAGTAAAATAACTAAACTGGGCATGATGGCTCACCCCTATAATCCTAGGATTTAGGAGGCAGAGGCAGGATTGCCAGGTCAGCTTGAGGTAATAGTGAGTTCAGGCCTAGCATGAACTACGAAGTGAGTCCCTATCTAAAAACACACAAAATATATAATAATAATAATAATAATAATAATAATAATAATAATAATAATAATAATAATAGGAAAATAATTAGACAGGCGAACAAAATATACAGATAGAAAGCCTCAGATACAATAACACTTTAACTTGATTTAAAAGCATATCCTAAAAATCAAAGATTCACCATTCTATGGAATACTAATACAGAATCAAAAGAATTCAGCTGGGCGTGGTGGCTCACGCCTGTAATCCCAGCACTCGGGAGGCAGAGACAGGCGGATTGCTGAGTTCGAGGCTTGCCTGGGCTCCATAGTGAGCTCAGAGCCAGCCTGAACTACAAAGCGAGACCCTGTCTCAAAA
>PVIC010034058.1:0-19773 GCA_004025085.1 Thryonomys swinderianus
TGATTGTCCTTCTTTATGGCAGAGTGGTACTCCATTGTGTGTAAATACCTTTTTATCCATTCTTCTGTTCATGGACGTATAGACCACTTCCAAGACTTAGCTTTTATGGATTGGGCTGCTACAAACATGGGTATACATGTATCATTTTCATATGATGTCTTTAAGTCTTTGGAGAAGATACCTAGAAGGAAGAGCTGGGTTGAATGGAATTTCTAGTTTCAATTTTTGAGGAACCCCCATGATTTCCGATGTGTTTGGATTAGTTTACATTGCCACAAACAACGCACAAGGGTTGCCTTTCCCCCATGGCCCTGGCAACATTTGCTACTATTTGATATTTTGATGAGATTCATTCCTTCTGGAGTAAGATAGAATCTCAGTGTTGCTTCAAATTGCATTTCTCTAATGGCTAGAGATGTTAAATATTATTTTATATAGTTATTTAGTGGGGGCAATTGAGCAACTCAGTGAGGCTTTCCCTCAAAATAAATACAAAGGACTAGTTGTGTAGCTTAATGTGAAGGTCTTAGATTCAGTTCCCAGTATGGGGGGTGGTGGATTTCTGTTGTGAGGAGAAAACTAAGATTCTAGATCCAGCACTTGCACTTACTTGCCATGGGTTTGGCCTCTTCTTTCTTAAGGTCTTGTGTTTTCATAAGAATAATATATACCTCCCACAAGCATTATGAGGTTTCAGTAAAATTTTATTTATAAAGTACTTCCTTTAACCTTAGTGTGTAATACTGATCACTCTGAAGCCATGATTTTTATTTTGAATTATTAATAAAGTTTAAAGAGGGCATATAAGAAAAAGCTCTTTTGAATAATATCAAGTCCAAATTTAGTTTTAATGTGCTGTGTCTGAAAGTATAAGTGTATTCTTGCAGCCTACAAAATTTTTAAAATTAGCCATGTGTAGTGGTACACACCTGTAATCCCAGCACTCCAGGATGCTGAGGCCAGAGGATGGTAAGTTTAAACCTAGCCTTAGTGATTTAGTGCCTCACCAAGACCCTGTCTCAAAATTTAAAATAAATGAATAATTTTAAAAGATTCCTAGAATTTTAAAATTTATGTATATTCAATTTTGTAACCTTACACTTTGATATAAATGGCACCAAGTGCCATCACGGTGTTAGTGCCTGCCTTCTCATTTGTGTTTGTAATTGTACAAATGCCAAATTCAAGGGAGATTCAGACAGAAACTAATCTAGAAACAGAAGATCCAGTGGGAAAACTGAAACATCATATGGTGTGGGGGTAATGTAATATGTTTAGCCATAGCAGCTTATATCATTTTTGTGCCGTGACCAGAGGTCTGGTTTGGAATATGACTTGTTATATGCCAGCAAATACTCATTTATATGCAGAAACTTGAGGCATAAATGCACATAGCAGAATAGTTCCATCCATGACTCTATTAGTAATTGGATTAGATGCACACTTAGTACCAAGTTCAATATCACACAGTACTAACCTTATCTTGATGTAAGTAGACAACTTACTAAATTTTTAAAAAATGACACATTTGACATAAAATAAACATAAACATTTGACAATTCCTATTACAGAGTTTGTGTTTGAGATCTAGTTTTCCTGAGTTTATGAAACTTTGAGGCTACTAAAAATAATTTTCAACACACAGCAACAAGCCTTCTCTGTATATTAATATATTTATGTAATAGGCCCAGACCCAGACTAAGCCCAGAAGATATTCTTTCATTTCTATGCTAGTAAATAATTTCAACAAAATCATGCAACATAGAAGATGTTCTTTCACTTCTACACTAATAATTTCAACAAAATCATGTCACCTGCCCATCAGAAACTTGTAACCAAAGCCACCCCTATAGTGTGTCAGATCCACAGAGCTCTTGTTTCAAGAACTTCCTTTTCCATCACCACTGGCAAAGCCATTATTCTGGCTACCTCACATCCCAGATGATAACTCTGCAATAATGAATGACTAAAAAGGGGCTTAGAAAAAATGTTGCTTCTAAACATGGCATTAAGAAGAAGTTAGTTTACTTATTATTGGACATTCCATGTTTGAGAATTTTTGCATAGTTTTTTTTTTTGAGACAGGTCTCACTTTGTAGTTAGGCTGGCCCTGAGCTCACTATGTAGCCCAGGCAAGCCTTGAACTCAGCAATCCTCTTGCCTCTGCCTCCTGAGTGGTGGGATTACAGGCGTGAGCCACCATACCCGGCATTGTGGTGTGTGGTACTGATTGCTGGTGTATGGTTGTCTGTGGTTATCAGGGATCAAACCAGCAACCTCATGCTTGCTAGGCAGGCACTGGAACCACTGAGCTAAATCTCTGGCCCTTGAGTAATTTTTTAATTAAGCAGGTTTGGGAGAAGAGAAACCACACAATAAGAGAAGGAAAGATAAAAGATAATAAACAATAATATATAAATAAAAATAATAATGAATATAAAATATAATAATAATAATAAAATATAATAAATAATAAAACTTTATTCTCAGAGTCCTGCTCACATCCATGAGGAAAGGCAGGATCAGGAGAAAGACACCAGTTCAACTCATAATCAACCCAAGAGAAACCAAATCTGGGGCTGTGTCCTGAAACCTAAACGGATGAATCATCATCATCTTAGAATAATCATCTATTTGTGGCTAAAATAAACTATCTTTGTGTATACTATACGCCCAATGTACACCCACATGTTCTCATGTATCTTCTCCCTAAGATTTGTATTCATGAAGACATTGGTATCTTCCTTCAACTTTCACAACTAATTAAGTAATCAGAAGTTAAACACAGTATACCACAAGCCTAGTGCTTAGACCATTTCTCCATGACCTGGGTCTCAAGACTCTGACCTTATTTCATAATCAATTAGTAGAAATTGATTGGGCTCCTTTACATCTTCAAAGACTCTACTGTTTAGGTTTTTTTTTTTTTTTTGCTTTTTGAGACAGGGTCTCGCTTTGTAGTTCAGGCTGGCCCTGAGCTCACTATGGTGCCCAGGCAAGCCGCCACGAACTCAGCAATCCTCCTGTCTCTGCCTCCCGAGTGCTGGGATGACAGGCGTGAGCCACCACGTCCGGCATTGTGGTATGCGGCGTTGATTGTTGGTGAGAGACACGCCCAGCATTATATGTGGTTACCGGGGATTGAACTCAGGACCTTGCACTTGCGAGGCCGGCGCCGGAACCACTGAGCTAACCCTCCGGCCCTACTGTTTAGGTTTTAATTACTCCCCTGTAAGAACTTTTCCAACAACGAAGTACTGTAGATATATATGTCCTTACTATGATATTTTGAGACATATTGAGAACTCAGTAAGCACTCACCTATGAGTTACAGTATAAAGTAAGTTATAGAGTCCACCTAAGATATGATCCTACTAAGCCAAGTGATGGTAACCAAAAGAACTAGAGATTCCAAGATATGAGATCTGGATTAGATGGAAGATCTGATATTTAAGCTGTCCTTTAAAGATCAGTTGTTTTTAGCTAAAATAAGGAGGGTATTAGGAGAGTATACAGTTAGGGTGGCAAGTAGTCCAGAGACCATAATGACCTAAGACTTCTCCATGGGTAATCCTTGAGACAGTGATTAGCACAATTGAACTGGATAATGTAGAAATTATACAATGCCCTTTACAGATGAGAAAATTTAAATATAGAGAGGTAAAAAATCATGGTACAAAGTCTCACTGGTAGTAGGCGGAAAAATTAAAATCAGAATCTCACCCTGTTAACTCTTGATTCATCACTCTTGTTACCACAAGATGAGTTTAAGTGAGGCCATCAATATGTTATCAAGCTAAAACAATTTTAACAACTATTCTTTAAATGATGGTTATAATTTAAATGATGAGACAAAAAATATTTCCAAATATCTGTTGTGAACCGTTGAATTCACCTTTCTCAATCATTGAAGAGTTTTCTGCTTCATGTAACTTTATGAAATATATTATTATTCAAGTTTATAAAAATACTCAAGGCTATAACAACATCACAATGTTAGCCTTCACATAAAGAAGTAGCCCAAATGAAATCATTGTTAGAATTTAGGGACTGGAAGAAACTGCTTTAATTAAAAATTTTAAAGGAAGTTCTAGGATCATAGTGAAATTGAGCAAAAAGTACAGATTATTTGCATACATCACCTCTTCCCACATGTGTACCCCTCCCTGCAATTCACATCTTTCACCAGTGGTATGTTTGTTACAAGGGTTGAATCTATAGTGACATGTGATCATCACCCTGAGTCACAGTGTGCTTTGAGTTCACTCACTTTGTTGGCATTTTGTTGACAGGGGTTTGGGAAATGTATAGTGATACATATTCACTATTACAGTAATGTGTAGAATAGTTTCATTACCCTAAAAATTCTCTCTGCTCTATCTATTCCTCCTTCCTCCTCTAATTCCTGGCAATCACTAATGTTTTACTCTTTCTATAATTTGTCTTTTCCAGAGTGTCATGTAGTTGGAGACATATAGTAAATAGTCTTTCAGACTTGTTTTGCTCAGTTTGACTGCTTCCATATTTAGGTGATTACAAATAAAACTGCTATAAAAATCCATGGAGACAATGTGGACACAATTTTTCAATTCATTTGAGCAAAGGCTACAGAGTGTGACTATTAGTACATATGCCAATGGTGTTTTTAGTTTTGCAAGAAACTGCCAAGCTGTCTTCTGAAATACATACATCTTTTTGTATTTTCACCTGAAATGAATGAGGATTCCTGTTGCCCTACCCCTGCCTAATATTTTGTATGGTTAGGAGTTTGGCTATACTAATAAGTATATAGTGGTATTGTACTATTGTAATTTGCAATTTCTCATGACACATGATACTGAACATCTTTTCATTTGCTTAGTTTCCATTTATCTCTCTTTGAGAAGTATTTGTTCAGGTGTTTCATCCTTTTTATTTTATGAGACAGGGTCTCACTTTGTAGTTCAGGCTGGCCCTGAGCTCACTATGTAGCCCAGTCAAGCCTTGAACTCAGCAATCCTCCTGTCTCTGCCTCCCAAGTGCTGGGATTACAGGTGTGAGCCACCATGCCCGGCATTGTGGTATGTGGTGCTGATTGCGGGTGGGCATGAGTCACTATGCCTGGTACCCCATATTATTGTATGTTGTTACCAGGGATCGAACCAGGGACCTTCCACCTGCTAGGCAGGCGCCAGAACCACTGAGCTAAATCTCCAGCCCATTTTGTCCACTTTTTAGCTGGCTGTTCTTCTTAAGACTTCTTCTTCATGTAAGTCTTTTACAAATATTTTCCCCAAAATCTATGCCTTGTATTCTCATTCTCTTCATATTGCCTTTTGCTCAGAGGAATATTTTTATCTTAATGAAATTATCAATTATTTTTTAAAAGATGATGCCTTTGGCATTGTATCTTAAAAAGTCATCACTAAACTCAAGCTGACCTAGATTTTCTTCTATGTTATCTTCTGAGTTGTATATTTTTACATATGTATGCATACTGTGATACCACTTAATTAACTTCCTTGAAGTGTATCCAGTCTGCCTACATTTGTTATATTTGCTTTGAATGTGGAATTGCTTGACACCGTTTGTTGAATGGCTATCTTTTCTTCATTGTATGACTTTTACTCCTTTGTTAGACATCAGTAACTAATTATTTGAGTCTTTTGCTGGGGCCTCCAGCCTGTTCTACTTATTGTTTATTCCTTTGCCTTAAGTACTAAATCTTTATCGTATACTTTAATTATACATCTTGAGGTCACAGAGTGCCCGTCCTCCAACTGTTCTCTTCCTCCAATATTGAATTGACTATTTTCAGTCTTTTGATTCTCCCTATAAACTTTAGAATCAGTTTGTCAACATCTACAAAATGATTTGCTGGGATTTGCATTTATTTTTTATTTTCTTCATATTGTGTTAGAATTTTATCAAAATTTTAAAATTTCATATAATGTAGAACTGCACTTCTCTGAGAAAGAGTTCACCATTCCTGAGTGAATTTAATTTCTACCACTCACTCTTCCAGAGCCATTTGTTCTCCTGAATCTGAAGGGAAAACCTCCCAAAGGACAAATGGCAAAACCCTTTGTAGCCTTTCACCAGTCCTCTATGCTCATATTCCTCTAGGAAGGTAGAAGCTTCTGGGTGCGCCTACCATGAGGACTGCCAGGACGAAATCTCCTTTGATGAAGCCCAAACTGCAACCCATTTTACTCTGAGTGACCAATAAAGTGACTTGTGTTGGTATGACGGCACCTTAAAACAGCCAAAATCCCATGTGTACCCTTTCACCTTCTCATAGAGCTGTGTGTTTGTTCCTTAATGCTTGATTTAAACATAAAATAACAGCCATAATTATGATGATAATGATGAGGACCATGGTAACAAAGATGGTTCCGAAGATGGAACCCAATCCCAGTGAAGAAGATGAAACTATTCCTAATAGCCTCTCATCATTTTTGCCTGGACTTATGCCTTTATCAGAGATTCAATAATATTTTATGTATTTTTAAAATTTTCTCTAGTCAATAATATATGTGGTTTCACAAGTTCCAAAGAACAAAATTATATTTTTTCCTAGATCTTTCATTTTCATTTGCCCTTGTGCTCAGTAAGCACTTAGTGAATGTTATAGTGCCCACATGTTTCTGTGCTAAGCCCTGGCACTGAGTTGGATATGCACTAAATATCAGCAAAATTTTTTAATAAATCAGAACACTCAAACTATAGATAGAGACCATTATAAGTAATTTCACAGGGAGAAATACAATTTATTCTACTTCTGTAACTTGCAGAGGATACATTGTAGTGCTCAAAATTACATGTTGAGTAGTTGCTAAAAAATAAAAACTGTCCGAAGAGTAGAGGGAATATATGAAAATTCTGTATTCTGTTCTTAATTTTTCTGTAGGGCTAAATAATCAAAATGCGTTCAAATGTATGCAAATACTATTTATAGAAAGGGGAAAAGTTTAGAAAGATTATCAGTTTAGCCATTAGGTGGTTTGAGTTTCAGTGACCATTCCCAGACAGGTATCCGGACATCACTGCCTCTTTGTTAAACTATGTTGTTAAACAGTCTTAGACAATTATCATACTAGTAGGTTATCAATAAATATTTCTTGAGTAGAATTAAATTAAATTAAATTAAATAGAATTAACTTGCTTAAGGGGCCGGAGGGTTAGCTCAGTGGTTCCAGTGCCTGCCTCGCAAGCGCAAGGTCCTGAGTTTGATCCCCGGTAACCACATACAATGCTGGGTGTGGTGACTCACGCCCACCAACAATCAATACCATATACCACAGTGCCGGGCATGGTGACTCACGCCTGTAATCCCAGCACTCGGGAGGCAGAGGCAGGAGGATTACTGAGTTCCAGGCTTGCCTGGGCACCATAGTGAGCTCAGGGCCAGCCTGAACTACAAAGCGAGACCCTGTCTCAAAAAAAAAAAAAAAAAAGAATTAACTTGCTTAAGATTTGAAGATTTATCAGCAGAGGTATTTACCCCATGTCACTTTAGACTCACCTAGGAGTCACCTAGGAGACAGTTTGAAGTACCATCTCCCATTCATAATTCCAGATATTTAAGTTTGATTGGTCTGGAAATCTTCAAGGTTCTGAACTTACTTGTGAGCAGTCCTCATTATACACAGTTACTGAGTTCACACAGGGTCTGAGATGCTTAGGAATATGGGACACATTTCTGGACTGAGTAGTCATTATTGGGAAAGGTTGATTGATTCATATGTTGCACAGTTTCAAACAGGGCAAAAAGCATAAAGAATCCAGTGTGTCTGTGTTGCAGACAGATCACCATTTATGTGACCTGGCACAAAACATTAGCATGTAAGTGAAGGTTCATTTTCAGATGGTGTTTGCTTTTGAATGCCTCCAAACTGTGTGTTTGGGTGGTATTTTGGACTGTATGGGATATAAAGTGCCTGAAAGTAGATCTTGAAAAGGAACTTGGAAAAGATGCCTGGGAGTTTATGTTCGTTTAAAGTGGTATGACATTAATATATGGGGTGGCCACTCCGAGTTTATTAGAATGTCTATTAAAAATGCAATCACATGGAAAATTTTGAACTAAATTTCTTACATGAAATAGAGAATTCATGAAAGTTTGAGTCTGTGAAGTATCTATGTAAAGAGAGAAAATTGAATTCACAGAGAAGGTGGGAAGGGGTAGATAGTGTTGGGACACCTTTGGATGGAGTTTCCACTCTGAGCTGGGACAGGGAGAGTCTCGAGGATTCTAAGAAAAAGACTCTGGAAACACCTTCCCCACTTTCCTTACCTCTGAGGTTTGTAAAGCAAATAGATGTTAACCAGAAACAGAGGTGGGGCCTCTGCTGCACGCTGGCCCTCCAGCACACCCCCAAGAGCAGCTGCAGCTGTGAAGCTTCCGACTACAGACCCAGAACAAGGAAGGTGAGGCAAAAGATGGAGGGAGACGTGTCCTCCAAGAAAGTCCTGGGCCAAGGACCTTCACCTAAATAAGAAGCTCCTTGAATGTCAATGTCTTATGAGGAGAAAGCAGGGAACAGGTTTTACCTGAACCTTTCTTGCTCAGAGGATGTGTGGACTCAGAGATGCTTAAAAAAGACTAGCGTCCTTCATCTTCCACTACTTTGGGTGAGGAATTATGGACAAACCAGGCCAACACAGAAGAGTTTCAGAGCCAAAACTGTTTCTGGTGAGGAAGGGCTGCTTCCATTCAAAGGAGATGGGCACTGAGAGGAGGAAACCCACCTCAGGAGCTCTACACACAGACAAATGCAGCTGCCCTCCGCACCGTGGTATTAGCACCATCAGGCTCAGCACAGCAGAGCTTGGCATAGTTCTTTCTACTTCGTGGTCATCATGAAGCCTAAACCTTTCATAGCCCTTAAAAAGCATTCATGACATCAGTCTCTTACAATAATAATACTGCAGTGTATAATTGTTCCCATGTAAAAATTTAAAAAAATAAAGGCAGACTGAGGTAATCCAACTTCGCCAAATAGTGAAAGGTAGAGTCAGACCTTAACACGCATCCAAATGCTAGGCTCTTTGTATAACAAAGGTAAATATACCAAGTGCCTAGAAATTAATCCACAGCTATTATCCAGATAAATTCTCATCTAAGTACAGAAGTATTACCTGAGAGAGGATACAAAGTTCTTTTTCCCATAGCCAGACATCTTCAACTCCTGGTCACCAAATGAAACATGGAATTTGGCTTCAACCATAACCAAGTGCATATATGGAGCAGAGTAGTAAGAGAATTGTTAAATATCATTCTGAGTACAGGATTTAGAGTCAGATATGAAGTATAAATGTATTACCTGCATTTTCTTGAGCAATTCATTTTGCTTCTCTAAGCCTAAATATCTGTAAGATAGAAACAATGCCCTTCCAGAACTGTGAGGATCCAATCAAGGTTCTGAACCTGCTGCATGGTAAGTGCACAAATGTTACCTTCCTTTCATCTTATATACAGACACACAAAAAAACCCACATTTAATCATGGGTACCATTAACTAGTGAACCATCATTAGCATCTTCTCTATTGTTGGTAACTAAAGTCCTGGGTACCTTGTTAATGAAACTGCCTCTATTGTTGCAGTGAGAAGAAATCTAAAAAATGAACAAGTACAGGTATTTTCAAGTAGATGTAGGAAACAGAAAGAGCATCGGATTAACAGTAGAAAGAACCTCTCTTTCATTTATAATTCCATAGCAAACATGTTATAAACCCGAAAATGTCGGTCTCCCTGCCTGTCCTGTTAGACATCGGTGAAATGAGGGGCTCTAGTGAGATCTCCTCGAAGGCCCTTTGCTGGACTCTTGTTCCTCCAAGCAAAAAAAGGCAGGATGCAAGCACTCAGCAAAATGGTGCTGAACCCCCTGCTGCCTTGAGCGGCTCGAACTCTCACCTCAAATGGCTGGCCTGAGCGTTCTGGCCTCTTGGAAAAACCATCTTTCCTTTTGGATGAGACTCTTGAACTCTGGCCAGGGCTCAGAGGGCCTAACTGAAAACAGCCCCAGGTCACTAGATAACAAAGGGAAAGGCGCCCAGCCAGGAGGAGATGAGTCTGACGAACTGGACTCCAGAGTCCCCAACTGAGAAAACCCCCAGCCAGCCAGCCTTCTACCCGCCAGCATCCCACACCTCAGTGCGAAGCCACCCCTCATCCAAAGGTGCCAGCAGCTGCCCTGAAACACAGAGTTCCTGGCTCTGTTTCCTCCAAGACTTGGCGCCCTCAAACACCGCTTCTAAATTCCTAAAACCTAGCTGCCCTGCTCAGCTTTCTCCATCCCCAACCTCTAAAGACCTAACTCTGCAATCGGCCTATCTTGCCTGCCGACAATTTCAGCCCTGCTAACGCTGTTTATTGTATCTTCCAGCTGCCGTGGATTCGTTTCCTTTGCCTTGGCGTTCTGTGGTTATTAACGTTCTCTACCCTTCACTCCCAAACACAAATCCAGACCCCCTCCCCAAAATGTGGGATCTGACTTCTCCTCCCCTTCCTCGTCTGACTCAAAAACTTCTGACTCTTGTAAAACTTTTTCTGAAACACCAAGAAAAGTATATCCGGAGCTTTCGTTTTCGAGAAAGAAGGAAAAAAAAAAATAACTAAAGGAGAGGAAAAAAGATCCATATAACTTACTTTTAGCCAGGAGTGCACAGTTTGGGACAGAAGAAAACAGTTATAATCCACCACGTTCCCCCAGCACCAGAGAAAGATTTCTTCTGAAGTACTTCTTTTTCCCCTCTGCCCGTAAAGGAGGCTGGTGGCGGGCATACATCCACAGGCTGATGCAAGATGCCTTTGAGAGAAACCTCACATTCTGAGGATTCCTGGGAGAGCGCCAGGGATCCCAGCATCCAATATATTGCACATTTGGTTTCAATTAGGAAGGGGGTTGGGGAGGGAAGAAGGAAAGTCACCAATCAGAGCTGTTTTCTGTTTGGAGACTATTTCTTCTGACCCAAGGGACCATGGGCAAAGCTATAATTTACAGCAAAACCCATTCATAGAAGAAAAAATATGTATAACCATAGGACAGACTTAAAGACGCAGCTCCCTTCCCTATTATCCATCCTCACACCCTTTTCCCTCCCTCCAAAACTTGGTCCCTATCCTATGACCTCCCCCTACCTCGTTTTTCTTTCTTGAACTGAAACTATAAGCACAATTAACATTTGGAGTTTCTTCCATTCGAAGTTTACATGTCAGTTGGGTCAAAGACATGGAGCTGGTCTTTAGTATTTGTGTTGTGAGAGCTCACAGCTGAGTCCCGCTCTCCCCAGAAAAGATTTGATTTAATTCCCCAACCTCCTCTAAAAAAACAAAGAAAATTTGGATGGTTCCAAAGTCCAAAATTCTTCTTTTTTTTTTCCACTCTATTCCCATTTGGCCACGGCTGCTAAGGGTCTGTGCTGTCCTGGATTCCAGCTGCTAAATGAAAACACAAGCTTTTACGAGGACTTTCTAAATTATTTTGTAAACCTTTTTTTCTCCCCCAACTCCCTCCCACCCCCTGTTCCTGTGGCCTGGCCTAGAGATCATGTGAAAGTGGTGTGTAGGCGACCAGGAGGAACTTGTGCCCCGGTTTCTAAATGATCATTGATAATCCTCTCTAGCCATCCAGGCTGCAGCCTTAACCCTTCAAAGTCTGGCTCACTCCTGAGCAAGACTCAGAGGCCCTGACTCTCTGTGAGGAGAGAGGTGCAGGCCAAGCAGGCTCCGAAGGGCAGGAGTCATACAGGGGAAGCAGATGGCAAAGGGAGGTATGGAGCCCTCACCTACCTGTGAGATCCAGCCTCCTCGCCAAGAGTCCTCTTTCTTCTGGCTCTGGAGCTAACACTAGCTCTTCTCTCTTGTACTTAAGCTGTTCCAAGATGAGCAGGAAGAGAGGTGGGGCCACCAGGAAAAGGAAGGAGGGGCATCCCCATAATAAGTCAGGAGCAGGAGATGCTTCACAAAGGGACCAGGGAGGCAAAGAAAACCCCAGGGAGATAGCCATAAAATTAAGATCCAAAGCGTCAGTGTTAAATCCCTGACAGACCTCTAAACCCCGCACCAGTGTGAAAGTCAGAAAGCAGCTGCAGTGTCTTCTTCACAGCTAAAACAGGATAAGAACAGAGAGATTACTTAGAGGACAGCTAGGAGGACAATTAAGGCAAGAAACAAGACCTGGGAGGCAAAAACTAGGACCAGGGTTACTTTATAAAGAGAAGGAACAATACAGAGATAAACTACTCAGGTCTGAGGATTTCCAAGGCCAAGACGTTCAGCTCAGCTTAATAAACATGTCTCAAGCGCATATCAGGCACTTTACCTGTCAGGTCTTCAAGGGACATCTGGTTATGGAAATAGTCCTCAGATCCTCTTCACTTATCTAAACCTATAGTAGTTTATCTCCTTGGTATTACTAGGAAGTATATGAAATATAACTTCACAGATTAAATGAGGTTTCAGTTGCCTTATTTTTCTCATTGCTTAGACAAAACACCTAACACCTACAAGTTAAGGAAAGAAAGCTTTATTTAACGTAAAATTTGTAGAAGTTTCAGTCCATAATTTGCTGGTTCCAAAGGGTGACACATAACAGAGGGGCAATAGTCCATGGATGCAGAAGACAGTGAGGGGCCTTAACTGCATCTTCCTGTCCCTTTTATTTTTTTCAGACTACATAGGGTGGGTGTACCACTCACACTTTTAATCCTAGTGCCTTGAGGCCTAGCACTGCACCATGAACTAGTCACACACTCAAGATTCATCCACCTCTGAAAAAGCCCTACTTAAGATTGCATGAGCCTTTGGGGGAACATCTAAACACAAGCCATAATACTATCAAATGTGGAAGACAGTATAATTGCTTCATCAGCCAGAACCTAAGAAAAAACAGGTGTGTATAAGGATGTGCCCTCAAATACCAGTATCTAAGGTGGTTCTCTTTCATAGGTAGGACCACTTGTCTGTGTATGTGCATGTATATAACTAGGAGCCCAGCCTGACCCAGATGTTGACTTCAAAGCCTAGAAAACTAGACTCTGTTGAGGAAGGATGTGCATTCCCTATCAAGGGTTTAGTTGTGTATAGACCAAAGAGACTTTCAGAGAACTCCCTGCGTGAGAAGAGATAAAAGATGGTACCAAGCTCAGCCAAGCTTTGTAAGAGGTAAGGAGCTGCTCAAAGAAAAAATACCATGTCTATTACTCAAAATCCATGCCTGTTGCTCAAAATACTATCTCTAGCACTTGGACTATCTTGAGCCAAATTGAAGGTCTAATTCTAAACTCTAGGAACCAGATATAACCAAAACAAGAGCAGGATAAAGTTGAATGTGATACTTTCCAAAATATTTGAGGAGCATTCAGAAGGAATTATCAGACTTGCGCCTCCATTTTCAGAGACACTTCTGGGTGGGGAGGACGGATTTCTTCAAACTCAATGAGTAATGGTGGTAAGAAACCAGAGCTGAAAAGAGTAAAATGGGAAGTAATCCTTCAAAACTGAGAGTCAGTGCACGGGACACATAGAAAAGATTTCCTGAGGACTCTCAGAACTGTTCGGTAGAGTTCAGAGTACAGCTACAATTCCTAATATTGTGAGAGCAGATGTGGAAAAATACAGTTTTATTACTCTTTTGTGCACAGATTTTTACCCCCCTGGTTGGCTTGGCTTGGAAACATGAGTCACTGCAATCAGAATTATTTATGGTCCATACAAGGTAATACATCCTCATTATGAGGACTTTTGTACACTGAAAATAATAACTGAGAAGCAATACAGAATTCTGTTACTAGAACTTTACTAAAAATAGGGTAGATTTATGCAGAATGGCCAAGATACATTGTAAGGAAAGGTGCAACATGATTTCTCAAGGTCTTTTCTAGTCTGCAACACAAGTTTCAATTAAATACAGTAGTGCTTCAGTTTATGAATATTTTTGTTTGCAAACAACTTAGTTTGCAAACAAGTGTTTGGCAAAATTTTGTTTTTGTTTGCAAATTTTAGATGATGAACATCACTGTGGCCATCTTTTCCAGAATCATGGAATGGGTTAAGTTCAAGCACTGAAGTGCTATTTTACAAGTGTTAAGAATTGAAATAACTGTATTATTTCTATCTCTAGATGACTAGAAGCTGGGTACCTCTGTAATGTTTTAGAAAATAAAATGAAGGGGCCTGGGATTTAGCTCAAGTGATACTGCGCCTACCTTGCAAGCATAAGGGCATGCGTTTGATCCCCGGTACCGCCAAAAAAAAAAAAAAAGGAAAAAATAAAATAAAATGAAGAACATAAATAAAAGGAATTTAGAAAGTATGGCTGTTATCAAGTAATCAACCAACAACAAACACTGGTGAGGTGTGGGAAAAAGGAACACTTTTCCACTCTTGGTGGAGTGTAGACCAATATAGAAATCAGTGTGGAGATTCCACAAAAAACTAAGATTACAGGTTCCATTTCACCCAGCTTTTCTATTTTGGGGTAGTTTCCCAAAAGAATTAAAAGCATCATTCTATGCCAATATATATGCACTGATGTTTACAGTAGCACAATTTGTAATAGGTAATTCTTGGAAGCAACCCAATGAGAATCACCTTGAAAAAATAAGTCTCTGTCTGTTCCATCAAGATGGCTATGAGGGCCCAGAGATTTAGCTCAGTGGTTCCAGTGCCTGCCTAGCAAGTGCAAGGTCCTGAGTTCGATCCCTGGTAACCACAAACAACAGTTCCAGGCGTGGAGATGCACACCCACCAGCAATCAGTACCACATACTACAGTGCTGGGTGTGGTGGCTCATGCCTGTAATCCCAGCATTTAGGAGGCAGAGGTAGGAGGATTGCTGAGTTTGAAGCTTGTTTGGGTTACACAGTGATCCCAGGGCCAGCCTGAGCTACAAAGCGAGATCCCGTCTCAAAAAAAAACAACAAAAAAACACAAAACAAAAACAAAAACAAAAAGATGGCTGTGAGAATCTGATGAGGTGCAGAAAGAATAACTTACTGAGTGCTTATTATGTGCTAGGGATTCACCTAAGAATTTTACATTTATTATCTCTCTGACTGATCTCAAGAATTCTGTTGTAAAGAAGGGACTATTATTTCCCCAGTGTTCATAGGAGCACACTGATGCATAACAAAATTAGCCTGACTGAGACTATTTCTTGTAGTGCTAGGATGGATGTGACCACACCCACATGTGTCTTTTTGACAATAAAGTTTTTTGTCTTTTTTTTTTTTTTTTTTTTTTGAGACAGGGTCTCACTTTGTAGTTCAGGCTGGCCCTGAGCTCACTATGTAGCCCAGGAAAGCCTCAAACTCAGCAATCCTCCTGCCTCTGTCTCCTAAATGCTGGGATTACAGGCATGAGCCACCACACCTGGCACTGTGGTATGTGGTACTGATTGCTGGTGGGCGTGAGTCACCATGTTCCATATTGCTGTATGTAGTTACTGGGGATCAAACTCAGGAACTTGCACTTGCTAGGCAGGTGCTGCAACTACTGAACTAAATCTCCAGCCCAAGATGGTGGAGTGAATAGGAAAGATTTGAAGCAGGTGGAAAGTTAATACTTAGTCTTCTAGGAATTTAATCTTGTGATCTTTATAGAGAATAATCCCTATCCCATCCTTTTTGCTCCTGAAGCTAATTGTTTTTTTTTGTTTGATTGTTTTGTTTTCCTTTTTGAGACAGGGTCTCGCTTTGTAGTTCAGACTGGCTCTGAGCTCACTATGTAGTCCAGGCAAGCCTCGAACTCAGCAATCCTCCTGCCTCTGCCTCCTGAGTGCTGGGATTACAGGCGTGAGCCACCACGCCCGGCACTGTGGTATGTGGTATTGATGGCTGGTGGGCGTGAGTCTCCATGCCCAGCATTGTATGTGGCTACCGGGGATCGAACTCAGAACCTTGTTCTTGCAAGGCAGGCACCGGGACCACTGAGCTAACCCTCTGGCCCCCTGAAGCTAATTGTTAATCCTATCACTACTCCAAAGCACTTCTGCCATGGAAAGAAATAAAAATTTAAAAAGAAAATCATATCTGTTTGATTCAACTCTCCCATGAATGAGCTAAAAGGAAGTTGAAAATAAGATTGCCATTTGTCTTCGTTTTTAACAATCCCACATATCGTTCCAGGAGGTTTTCACAGACATGACTTCATCTGGTCCTCAGACAGCCCAGATATGTACTCAGTGCATATATTAATATCCTCAAGCTACAAACAAGGAAAAGGAAGCTCAGGGAAGGGGCAGTTTACACGTGGTGTTTTATAAGTCAGAGTCTAGCAGAGTTTTAAACTGGCAGAGTCCGATTTTGAGCCAGGTTCTTGGGACTTTCAGGGATCCTTCTCCCTGCTCAACATCAACAACAGATCTTCTCAGAGCCCCTAGATTCTTAAATGTCCACAATCTCCAGGGACAAATGATCTCGTCTACCTGCGTGTTGTGCTGCAGTTTCAATTCTTCTCTATTGTAGGGGAAGATTAATAATTCTTCATTGCAGCAGAAATTCTGAGAAGTGGGGTGAATGGAATAGACCCAGAAGACTAAGAATTGTAACTGAGCTTTGAATTCTCTGAGGAGTGTGAGGAGCATGAAAAAAATTGCCAAAACATTGTTGTCATGGGGATATTAACCCTTTTCCAAGTTACATTGTCCTTAGATTGAAAAAGCAACTTGCAGGCCAGAAATTTAGCTCAGTGGTTCCAGCACTTGCCTAGCAAGTGCAAGGTCCTAAGTTCGATCCCCAGTAACCACATATGGCAATACGGGGTGTGGTGACTCACATCCACCAGCAATCAGTACCACATAAAACAGTGCCAGGCACGGTGACTCACACCTGCAGTCCCAGCACTCGGGAGACAGAAGCAGGAGGATTGCTGAGTTTGAGGCTTGCCTGGGCTACATAGTGAGCTCAGGGCCAGCCTGAACTACAAAGGGAGACCTTGCCCCCACCCCCCAAAGCAACTTGCTTTTCTGGAAGGCTGACGCAGGAGGATCACAAATTTTAAATCAGGCTGGGCAACTTTAAGGATTTAGCAAGACTGTCTAAAAAGAAAAAGAGAGATAAAAAGAAAGGAAAAAAGGACTGAGGATGTAGTTCAGTGCAAAGGCCCTGGTCCTGTTGTCCGGTCAAGCTGGTTATCATACCATCTCCATCTTCCTACAACCTCAGGAGAGTGAGCAGGGACATGGAATCACAACTCCCAGACCCGGTCAATTGAGAAGCTTCTCCCCTTTATTATGGAAGTTACAGGCATTTATATAGGGCAGCTTGGGATGTGATTTGATGAGAGGGCGGGAGCAGTGCTCCTGGCGGAGTGTGATTAGACATGAGGGCGGAAGTAGCATTTAGCAATGTATGATTGGTCTGCGTCATCTGCATCACCTGCATCATCTGGGTCAGTGCAGCTTCTTAAAGGCCCGCTGTATCTATTCATTCAGCGAGGGGGGGGGAGGGGGGAGAGACCTAGAGAAAGGTTTGGCCACATGGTTCAATTCCCAGTAAAAATACATATTCTAATTCATTCATTAATTGAATGCTTTCAGGGAACAGCACCTGTCAACAGCCTATTTATCAACACTTAGTATTAAAAGTTCTGCTTTTATCTATCCTGACTCTTCCTTGCTGCCATTTGTACCTTATCTTGGTCTACACTCAACAGAAACAGCTTATGCCTAAACTACTTCCAGTTCCTCATACACCCATATGTCAAAGAACAGAATTGGAACAAGAGTATTAGCTTCCGTGCTGAGGCCCAATTTGCAGCGATCATCTTATACATAATGATAACTCTTCTCCTGAAACTTGAAGACCCTCAGCCGCCTCCCTTCCAGCCTGAGGTTTTTTCAGCATCTGTGGGAGAAACACCATATTCCCATTGGCAGTCCAAGAAGTTTAAAAGATCAAATAACTTTCATTTATTTAAGCCTTATTTTTAGAGAATCACCCTACTTTTCTCATTTATGTTTGGAGAGCACTGGGAAGCCTACGAGAATAGTATCTATGAGTGCTAACTGGAAGGAAGCTTTTAAATAAGTATTAACAATCATTTCATCCTCTAAAACATCTCATTCTAGAGGCCTTGCACAATGTCCTGTCATTCTGTTAGTGCCTAACCCCATCTCATTGCCCTGACTTACACCATAAACACCACCTTCTTGTTTCTAACACACAGCATATTTCACACCAGACAGGAATTTATAGCACCCATGTTATTTTTCCAAGTGCAAGTCCAGTGTGGACTGTCCAGAGGCACTCGAATTGCTCTTGAAGATAGAGAACAGATTCTGATTCTGTACTTCTGGGAAGGCTCAGATGTTTCTTAGGGATACAATCTGTGTTTCCAAGGCCCTTCGTGTCCCCAACAGGAACCCTGATGCACAAAATGCTTTCATTTTGGTTGCTGAAGAGATTTGAGGTCAATAAAATAAATAGGAAAAAAAAATAGGTAAGCTATTCCTAGACCCAAGTTGTGAAAGGGCTCAAAGGAAATAGAGTTGAGAGGAGACTCCAGGGATGTCAGCAGCATTGAAGAGCCCAGGTTAAGGCCTGCAAGCTCCTGTTTTGTATTTAGCTTACAAGGAACCCTACTTCTTTCAATGGAAATAAGATTAGAGGTAGAATTAATTTATTCATGCAAAACTAGGAATATACTTGACAAAGCTGGCAGAAGTGTATGGTGAGAAGGGTCCTGAATCTGATATCTTCCCTAGATCCCACAGCTGAGGCCTACATGTCCTCACCTATAAGCTCAGTCTCACCTGCCTCCTCCATTTTCTCAGCATCAATCTGTGCCTGAATTAGGTATAGCTAGTCCATCTAGTATTAAAGACTCATATCTGCTTTTGTCCCAATTCCAAGTTTCTCAGCATTACTGAAGCCAAGCCTTGTAGATGTTTGTAGGGTCTGCTCAGTTAAGCTATCTTCCCTCTAGAGAGACATCAGAATCATGCTTGTATGAGGTAACCCTTACTTCTACAGCTGCAATTGAAGGGGTCAGGGATGGAACCTAATCTAAGCTGTTCCTTGAATTCTGTTTATGAAAACTAGAAATGGAGCAAGGGCTTGCAAGTCTCATCTGATTAGGAACTTGAAAAGAGAAGATATTTTAAAGAAAACACAGGTGGTATTATTCTCTGCATTGCGTGTACTGTGAAAACAGAGAAGGCTGGTCCCCAGGGAAAAGAGAATGAAGTCAACATGTAGGAAAATACAAATGGGAGTCCTGACAGTTTTCCAGTTCACAGTCCCAAGTTTTTCTGGCTCTTGGCTATATGCAATGCCCCATCATTATAAAATATTCCCATTTGCTGCTTAACACATTCATGATGGGGTCATAATTCATGTCTCACTGCTGGTGGCTTGAATCACTAGCAGGACTGTACCATTTCTACTACCAGCCCAGACAATAATGCATGTATCACCATTGGCTCATGCCAGCAGGACCTTACTAAACTGTGTCAAGTAGACTTATGTAAGTTGAAATATAACTCCTTTTAAGTCACTGTACAAGTGCTGCTTTAGTAAAGTAAACATTTCAATAAGAACTGAAGGTGAGTATCATTATTCCAATCACAACAGACATGAAAATCAGCCGGGGGCCAGAGATTTAGCTCAGTGGTTTCAGCGCCTGCCTCGCAAGTGCAAGGCCCTGAGTTTGATCCCAGGTAACCACATACAATGCTGGGCGTAGTGATTCACACCCACCAGCAATCAATACCACATACCACAGCACCGGGCATGGTGGCTCATGCCTGTAATCCCAGCACTCAGGAGGCAGAGGCAGGAGGATTGCT
>PVIC010034059.1:0-19788 GCA_004025085.1 Thryonomys swinderianus
AATCCTAGGGTAAATCAGACTTGGTCAAGGTGTAAAATCTATTTTATAATTTGCTGTATTCTGTTTGCTAATTTTTTATTGAAGATTTTTGTGTTTATGCTCATTAGAGAGATTGGTCTCTAATTCTCTTTTTCAGTTGGATCCTTCTCTGATTTTAGTACCAGTATAATACTTGCTTCTGGGCATGAATTTTGCAGTATTGCTTCTCTTTCAATTTCACTGAAGAGTTACAAGAGCAGTGGCATTAGATATCTAAATTTCTTGTAGAATTCAGCAGTGACTCCATCAGCGCCTTAGGTTTTTCTTTTATTGGTTGGTTTTTACATCATCGACCTCATGGACTGATAATGATTTATTTAGAACTTATATGTTCTTGACTCAGCTTTGGTAATTCATTTGTATCCAGGATTTTTTTTCAGTAACCCAGAAGGAATTTACTCGGAAAGTGAGACTGAACTGGGGCTACCAGGGTTCCTGGGTCAGTTCTGAGGGCTGTGGGTGACTCCTGGGAGACACACCACAAGGCCAGGCCAGAAAGCTTTTTTTTTTCTTTATTTCATAGATCTGAATTGTTCCTTTTTTTGGATAAGGTTGGCTAAGGGTTTGATGATTTTATTTAATTTTTCAAAAGCCCAGTTCTTTGATTCATTGATTCTTTATAGTGTTTTCTTAGTCTCTGCTGCATTAATTTTTGCTCAACTTGTTCTTCATTTTCTAGATATCTGGGGTTCAACACAGGCTACTTAATTTCATTCTGTTTTCCAGATATGAGAATTCACTGCTGTAAATTTCTCTCTTGGGAATGCTTTCATTGCATATCATAAGTTCTTGTATATTTTAGTGACATTATTATTTAACTGTAGAAACTGTTTAGTGTCTTCTTCAACTCCATCTGTGACCTATTGCTTGTTCAGGTGGATCTTATTTAATTTCCATGTATTTATGAAATTATTATGGTTTCTTATGCCATTGATTTCCAATTTTGATGCAACGTGGTCTGATAATATACAGATAATATATGTACATGGGAATTTCAACTCCTTTACATTTCCTTAAGCATGTTCTATGAACAGCTATGTGGTCTATTCTGGGGAATGTCTTGTGTGCAGCTAAAAAGTCATTTTATTCTGATGTTGTAAGGTGGAACATTCTGTAAACATCTACTAAGTCCATTTGTTCAAAAGTTTGGTTCAATTAAGATATTTCATTGTGGAGTTTTTTTCTTTTTGTCTAGTTGATCTATTTGTGGCAGTGGAGTATAGTGGTCCCTAATTGTAACTTTATTAGTGCTTATTTGACTTTCCATATCTGTTAAGGATTATTTTGTATAGTTGGGCGCACAAATATTTTATATATGTATGTATGACTATTATCTCTTCCTCTTGGATTGTTCCCTTTGCTAGGATGTAGTGAACTTTTTTTTTTTTTTGAGACAGGGTCTCACTTTGTAGTTCAGGCTGGCCCTGAGCTCACTATGTAGCCCAGGCAAGCCTTGAATTCAGCAATCCTCCTGTCTCTGCCTCCTGAGTGCTGGGATTATAGGCGTGAGCCACCACACCCGGCATTGTGGTATGTGGTACTGATGGCTGGTGGGCGTGAGTCACCATGCCCAGCATTGTATGTGGTTACTGGGGACCAAACCCAGGACCTTGCTCTTGTGAGGCAGGCACCAGAACCACTGAGCTAAATCTCTGGCACAGAACTTCCTTGTTTCTTATTCAGTTTTGGCTTGAAATGCAATCTGCCTGAAAAGAGAATGGGTACTCCTGATTTTTTTCTGGGTTACTGTCACATGAAGAATTTTGCTTCATCCTTTGACTTTGAGGGGATGAATTTCTTTTCAAAATAAATGTGTTTCTTGTTTGCAGGATATTGTTAGATCTTGACACATTGTGGCAGTCTGAATCAAGCACAACCAGAGGAATAAAGCTAAAATAATAGGAAAAGTATGTAAGAATATAGCAAAAAGATTATAGTGATATTAGAGTAGAATATTTCTCTCTCATTTAGTAGAAAAATTAAGATATTTAATGATTCTTAAAATATGGAAAAAATGAAAGGTTTATATGTAAAATATAGCAACTACTATACAAAGATATGTGAACAAAATATATGTACAAGCATTAAACACAAAGGTGAATGATAAGCAATTTTATTATATATAAAGCAAAGCAAAACAATACATGATTATGGGTTCACAAATATATAAGCAATATAGAAACAAAGAAAGCAAGAGAAAGAGACAGGAAAAAGAGAATAAATTAAAAATATCAACAGTTAGCAAATACCTTATTAGATTAATACAATGTGGTAGCATAGAGCAGTTAAAATTCATGCAAACATATAACATAAATTGTTAAAATACTGTTTTATCTGGATAGATTTGTCATGTTACACACCACAGTGTTGTACATGAGAACACAATTTAAAGAAAACAAATCACAAATCATTTTAAACTGTTGACAGATACATGTGGTGAAAATACAAATTAACAAAACACATGTAAATCTATAGCAGTACTCTTTCTGGGATAGGAAGTGCAACATCAGATAGGGAATTGGAGAGTCTTTGGAGGAAGGATACCTACATACATTTATGTTTCTTATAGAACTCTTGATTTTTTAACATGTGAAAATAGGAATATTGAGCATAAAATCAAGAGACTGAATCTGAATAACTGAGTGATCAATTCCTAGGCCTGTACTGTGCTGATTTACTCAGAACCATCCTTTTGTTTCCATGGCATGCAAAGTCCCCAGTTCAAAAATAGATTAGAGTGTAGTCCTGTGAGGTCCCTCCTGCATCTGGCAGCCTATAATCTGACATAGGATGTGGGACTTCACTCAGAGATAGGGCCAGTGCTTTTGGCCAGCTTGCCCTAAATAAGTGGTCTAATAGACCAGCTGATTTTCAGGAGATTATATGAAAGTAATTTCAATCTAGCACACCAACATTATTCTGTCCCTTTCACTGTCCCTGGGCAACCCCAAGTAAAATTTTTCCCTCATTGAGGTTAAGGCTGAGGTTCATGATTGGGAGAGTGAATGAAAGCACGTACTGCCTGTGTTGTGGGAGAGGCAGCCCGGATTTGCAAATTTGCCCTGGTGGTAATAATGGAGTGCCCCGAGGTTCAAATCAGAAACATCTAAGGTGTGAGCAGTTTGGGAATTACGAGTCCTGCTTCAGCTCTTTGATCATGAGGAGATCTGAGGCCATCTGTCAAAGGGAAAGAATTTCAGAGGTCAGGAGTCCTGGGTTCAAATCTCTGATGTGGAACTTCTAGTTCTGTGATTGTGAATTTCAGATAAGGATGGGCCAGAAATCAAATTCTCTTCACTTTACAGTTTCTCTCTCTGTGGCTTTGAGTTACTCAAAATCATTGCTATAATTTTTAGTGCTAATATAAATTCTTAATTTTACTGTTTTTATGTGTTTTCATAAATAATAACTTACTATATTTTCACAAGATGGAGGAGTATGAAGTATTCTTGAAGCAAATTCAAATTTCTATTTCATTTTATTCTGGCTTCTGCAGACCAAACACTGTATAATTCACAAAGTCTTTGAGTACTTTAATAAAATATCTTAAAGCAATAAACTTCAGAGTTTGCTTAGTTTATAGTTCTTATCTTAAGTGGTCAAAAAATCCATATAATTTTCATCCAACAATATAGATTTGATGTCATTGTATAAATAAAAATATTTTCCCTGCAAAGATCATTCAAATTTAAAAGTTAATAATAATAACCATAGTGTAATAACTCTCCATAGTATTTTTAGAAATAGTCTTTGAAAACGCAAACCAACATGTCATAAAATAAAGGTAATCACATGAAGAATGTATTGTTTTCATATAAACAATTTACAAAGGATGTATTTCCAAGTTTCCTTTTTCACTAGTAGTTCATGTTATCTATAATTTAAAGAAAAAGAAGCTAATATCTTGCAAAACAATGAATGTGAAGTTGGCCGAACTTGAATGCACAGAACTTTAGGAATTATATGACACTGAGAAGTCTATAAACTTCACTGAAATACAGTTTTCCTTCCATTACAAGGTGAAGGATATAGTAATACCCTTCTTTATAGGTATTAATGAGATTGAATACTTCTCTGTGTAATCAAGTTGACTCTTTTGTATAAAGGCCAAATGTCCTCTAATGTCATGTATTATTGATTTACTAGACTGAGCTTTTGTTAGGTTTGGATTTCCTCTGGGAGGATGCGGAAGTGTCTGGAGTGAGGGCTGGGGTTCCAGTAAGTGATGTTGGACAGATTTGGCTCTGGATTAGCTATGAACAACCCCCAAGAGGAAGATTCTCTGAGTAAATTCCAATAATTCTTATAAGGAGCTGTTGCCTGAAGTCAGTTGTCATTAGGGAAGTAGGCAAATACCATACTGGACTTGATGGCAAAGGGGAAAATGGAAACTATCATGCCCCATTCCTAATACAAGAGTGGCAGTCACAGTGAGGCTTCCACCAGAGAATTATTCTCAGTGTAGCATAACTTCAGCCCTTCATCATCTGGAGAATGAGGATCCGATGAACTGGAGTATAAATACTGAACACCCTACTTCCTGAACACTAAGAGATAATTCTGCCCAGTAATTTCAGAAAAAAAAAAAAACTATTTTGAGAGAGAAGTGCATTTCTGGTAACAGTGTCATGGGCCTGTGATAACCTAGCTGAGCTACAAATGTAAAATAACTGGAAAATTATTTAGCACACTGGTCACTGCATGTGACATTTTCTGTTTTTCCCTTTTGCAGCAATATTTTCACTTTAGTAAGATACTGAATAGATTAATGGCCTTTGTCTTAGTTTTGTGCTCAATTGTAAGGTTTATATTATAATAGGCCCTCTTTTCCAGCTGGTTGATAACATGAGTTGTCTAAAGCTAAGAAATTTTGGTCGAACTTTTCAGAATGCACTAATCAGGACAGAGGAGCAATGGAACTTATCATTGAATGATTGGTCTATGGACCAATGAAGAGTCTCTGTCTTAAAATCCAAACCCTAGTAGACAAAGTTCAATATTACCTGAGTATTATTTGTGTTCAAATAAACATTTCATCCAAAAATTAAAGGGCATAGAAATTTAAGAAATCAAGAAACAAAAGAAAATCCTTAAATGAACAAACAGGCAGCTGTTTTAACTTTTCTAGGGATAATTCGGGAAAATTTTAATGTTAGTGGTCTTTTCCATTTGACTGGTTGCATTTTAGGACTTAGCACCAGTGCAGCTATTCCCAAGCAACTATGTGATGATTAATGCTTTACATTGTTTCAAAAGTGGTTGTTCAGAGTATTACACTGAAAGGCATTTACCTGAGAAAAGAGCTAATATTCCATTAGCGGTAGGGAGCTATGCCTGATTTCCATTTGCTCTTTGCACATCACTGGAAACAGTCTAAGCCATAAACACTCAGTGTCCACTTATGGGGTTTATCTATACAATTTCTGCATGAGCTGTCTTTGTAAATGAGACTCACAATTTTCTTTATGCTTATTCAACAGCCTTTCTCATTTCTACAACTGGAAATGAACCTTAGGGACTGAAAATACCTCCTTTATGTTTGAATTTGTTGGGCAAATTTGAAATGATCATCCAGCTTCAGCATTTGTAAAAGTAAGAAGACTTTTTTATTGACTGAGCAAATGGTACTCTTAGAAACTATTCCTATGTATTACTTGTTATGTGATATAAATTTCTAGGAGAGATAATGGGAATTGTAGTTAGACATAAAAGTACATGCTCTGTGTATTTTGCACACTGGCTGGATTGTGCATGACAAATCATTTCAATTTTCTGTACCTAAATTTCATAACCTGTACAGTAAGACTATATCCAAAGTTTGGCCTCTAGAGACTATGGTATGGTTATCTAAGACATGAGATGTATGAGACAGGGGAAAGAGAGTAAAGAACACATAGAAGAAATGAATCTGGAGAAAATTTTATGGAGACAGAACATGACTGAATACTCTGAAGGGAAAGCAGTAGCTTGGAACTAAATATAAAATCTTGATGAATGACCAAAGACTGTCTTCACATACACTTCTTGGCATGACTTCTCTCTCCCCATGATTTTCCAGGGCTCTGTCTGTTGCCTGGCCTTTATTTTAATAAGACTGATTCCTAAACCAGGAGCACCACCCATGTTTTCTAGGGAGAGTGTAGAAGTCCATAGAGTAGCCTTTGAGAGTAGCTGGTGACAAACAGATCTCAACAACCTTAGGAAGGACTGTGGTCCCAGATAACCATTTCCAAGCACATGGCACTTAACTCCAAAGGCTAGAAGACTACGTGACAAAGTATAAACCAGTGAAGAGTGAAAACATATCTACAGAGGATCAGGATCGCTGAAGAAGGATGAGATAAGAAGATGGTGGATCTGTAACCAAGGATACAGTGTTTGTCCACTGCAAATTCATTTATCTGTCCAGACTTCTCTGTGATTCTAAGTGGAGAATAAACTGATTTTTAAGTTTTTCCTTCTTTTGCAATATATATATATATATATATATATATATATATATATATATATATATGGCCTGATAAAGTATATGACAGCCCTCAGGGCTTATGACACATAAGAAATCCAAGAAAGACCATGACTTGATTAATCTCTGTTCAATGATAATTGAGAATGAGCATTTAAAATACTTTGAGTGGATAATATTTGTCGTGAGAAAGAAAGGCCACCAATACAATAAGAATTCAAATTAAAATAATGAATAAGGAAACTGAGAATCAAATTAAGAAAAATAACATATGGATGATAACAAATTTCACAATAAAAGACTGATGAACTAGAGAAGGAATCCTTTTCATAGAAGGCATTAGAAGTGACTGTCAAAGCTAGGTTAATAAACGCATGCAAAAGAAGGTGAAGGAATAAACTAATAAAAGTAGTAATCAATATAAATGACAAAGAAACCAAGGCAAAAGTAAATATTTGAATAAATTATGCCAAAACACACCTCATAATTAACAAAATGAAAATCTCATGTAAATTAGGTTCATAGATGCCATGGAGTACATAAAGAAAAATCCTTGACACACTGTTGGGAAGTTTTGATAGATTATATGATGGGAGAAATTTTTAAGAAGTTTCTGGAAATAAAAAATCAGATTTATATTGGGTACTTGAATAGCAAAATGGCCACAGGAAGATTATTATTTTTAATATATTTATTTCAGAGTACTCAAAGATTTTGAATTGCTAAAGTAGAAACAAAGTTTAAAGGCATGAGCAGGATAATAAAGTACAACAGATCAGCAAGATCAAACAGGAATATACATGAGGCAGAGTATGAAAATTTGGAATGTTTTAAAACTGACAAAACCCAAGTAGATAGGCTAGCATTGGTTGGGTAATTTAACATGAATATTTTGTAAACTAATAGGTCAAACAATATTACCTTTATATAAAATAAATAAACTAAAAAAAAGTGTTTCTTACTTATACAGAACATATTTGACACAACAAGCACAGGATGATTTTCTGCACCAATCAGTTCTCCAGGTCTTGGAAAACAATGAGTCACTGACACCGACTGCCCAGGGTTAGTTTAGACTCCATAGTTACAGAGCTCTGTCCCACCAGCCAGCCCCGCTGGCTCAGATGCTAATTGCAGGTGTTTGGTTACCCACAACTTTTATCTGACTTGGGTGCAAACCAGGTTCTCATGGCCCATTTATCAAATTTAGTATTTTGCTACAGTGACTCATAGAAACCCAGAGAAGCAGTCTACTTACTATGATTATTATTATTATCATTATTTTTTTACAAGAGATACTTTGAAGGGCTTTAGTAAACAGATGAAGAGAAATACAGGATAAGATCTAGAAATGTCTTGGGCACAGAATGCTGCCACTCTCCATGGAGTTTATGAAATGGAATCTTCCTCCACGTGAATGCTTTTTTTTTTTTTTTTCATCATTTTCTCCAAACTCTTTGGGTAGGAGTTTTTGGAAGTATCAGTAATCAGACATGGTTGAATAAACAATTTTCAACTGGCGATTAACACAATTGATAGCTCTTTTCCCACCTCTGAAATGGTGTATGAAGGACAAAGAGCCAACTCAAATCACCTGGTTGGTTTCCCTGGAAACCAGCCCCTTCCCCTTCAGAAGCTTTCCAAAAGCCACCTCTCTGACATGAACTGGAAAATGATTGAAAGTGGATTGTTATAAATAATGTGAGATGCTCCTCCATTTCATTCTTCTCTTCTTAATACTGGGGTTTCAGAAAATAAGGATAAAAAGGAAATTATTTAGAAGATGTTCCTATCAGTACTGTTGCTTTAGGTACATTTTTCATTGCTAAAGAAAGCACTTAACACCAGTAAGTTAAACAGAAATTTAGTTTACCACATACTTTGTAGTGGTTTCGTCTGTGATCTGACACTGAGCCGGGGTAGCATGGCAAAATGACATGGTAGAGGAGAAACAGTCCATAGCAGGGCAGGAGAAAACAGCAGGCAGTGAGCCTTTTCTTCCCTTTAATCCTGTCCAGGCTGCAAGCTCCCACATGATTCCCATCCCACCCACAACATGTTAATTCACTCTACTAATTCAGTTGCTACACACACAACCCAGTATGCCATGTCATAATCCAGCCACTCACAGATTCATACCCGCAAGTGCATGAGATTTGGGAACATTTTTTTAAAGGAATTTTTAAATATAAAGTATAACTGCTATCAATATAAGTTTCAAGGGTTTTAGAAATTCCATGCCAGGGATAAATGCCAAATAAATGATTCTTTTATGACAACTTTGTATTTACCCAATTAAATTGCAATTTATACCTATATATGTTGATACATAATTAGTGCTAAATACAAACATTTTGTATATCAAGGTTTAAAAAGTTAACATCTATAAGCCACAGCTGAAGTTTCACACATTTCAAAAGCTCAAAATCATCTCTTTCCTTTCTAGGCATCTTGCCAAGAGAGCTAAACTCATGTTACAGTCAAACATGAATATCCATACTAGCACAGTTCAAAATAGTTAAATCTTGGAAATAGTTGAAAGGCTCAATGACTGATGAATGGATAAAGAAAATGTGGCATTTATATATGATGAAGTACTACTCTACAAATGGTTATTTGTAGATAAATAGATCCACCTTGAGACCACAGTAAATGAAATGAATTGGATACACAAGCTTAAATATTACCTGGTTCCCTCTTCTATGAGAAACTAAAAATATAAATGAAAAATAAAAGATAATAGGAAACAGAGAGATCTTTTTCAAATGGGAAGGAAGAGGTGAAATGAGGGGGAAGTGAAGGGAAGGAAAAAGTATAGAAAATATTAACTAGAAAAGTGAACATAGACCTTTTGCAAGTGGAAATAAAAGAGTTGAGAAGAGCAGGGGAAGAAGGAAGAATTAAGATGTATTGAGTACGTGTACCAGGTCCCCATGACAAATGTAACCATTATGCACTGCAACCATGTACTAGTAAAGAAATAAAACCAAGACCCAAAATGTTATAGACTAATTTCTTTGGTCAGAATGTAATACAAATAGAAATAAAAAATAAAAGAGCCACTCTAAAATTCTATTTTAGATAATCAAATAAGACACCAAAGAGATTTTGAAAAGTATTCCAAGCTTTTATATGCTAATATATTTGAGAACTTTGATGAAATGACAAATTCCTGTGGAAACATGAAATCCCAAAAGTTGTCAATGAAATAAAGAACATAAGACATTTGGTAGTATTAAAGTAATTAAATGGTCTTTGGAAAATTAGCCAATAAATTCTACAAACTTTCAAGGAATAGCTCTTTATTAAATTACAGAATTTGGGGCCAGAGATTTAGCTCAGTGGTTCCAGTGACTGCCTAGCAAGTGCAAGGTCCCTGGTTAGATCCCCAGTAACCAGGCGTGGTGACCCACCCCCACCAGCAGTCAGTACCACATCCCACAGTGCCAGGTGTGGCGGTTCTCGCCTGTAATTCCCGCATTGGGAGGCAGGGGGATTGTGAGTTCGAGGCTTGCCTGGGCTCCATAGTGAGCTCAGGGTCAGCCTAAACTATAAAGCAAGACTCTGTCTCAAAAAAAAAAAAAAAAGAAAATTATTTCAAGAAGGAAGAAAAATTAGTTTTACCAGCTCAGTTTATGAAGCTGGGTCCATCTTCACTTCACACAGTTTCCAAAGATATATTATTGGAGGAGATGTTCAGTACAACCAATGGCTCAAAGCTGATTAAAGATAGGATTAGGAATCTCAGAAGTAGCATACCTTCATTGCAGATGTGATATATTTTCTTAGTCATTTTTCTCATTCCTCAGACAGTATACCCAATGCCCAAAATTAATGGAAATAATGTTTATTTCAGGTAACAGTTTCTAGAGATTTCAGTGTATAGTCAGTAGGTTCTAAGACAGGATGACATGACATAGGGGTTAGTGTAAGAGAAATAGTTCATGGGAACAAGCAGAAGACATCAAAGCAGCAAGCAACAGCAGCAAATCTGCCCTCTCTCTCTCTCTCTCTCTCTCTCTCTCTCTCTCTCTCTCTCTCTCTCTCTCTCTCTCTCTATTTCTATTTTATCTTGGTTCTAAAGCTACTGATTGGTGCCATCCACAACCAGGTGCAGTACCTGTAATTCCAGCATCACACCCTTAATCCACACTCACAACCCTAACCAAGCTTTTGAAATTCTCTACCTATGACTGCATGAACCTATGCAGGGCGTATGTAGATACAAGCTTGTGCCTAGATCTTCCCTCTCCAAAGCCTCACGTGGTCTTAAGGGGAACTTTTCAGAGGTGGCTAGATCTAGAATGTGTGTGGGTGGGATCAAAGTGTGTAATTACTAAACCAGTCCACTGATTGCTTTGGCATAGTTCTGTTAGGACAAAGGGTCTGAGTGCTATACATGTTCTATGGTAGGTGGCTTAAATAAAATATAAGAGACTAAAAGAGCTACGTGCCCTCACCTGCCTACTTGGCATGGAGTATTTCTCCTCTGTTATGTCCTCCTGGTATGCTGTCCTGTTTTGAAGTCAGCCATCTATGGACTGAAACTTCTACAAACTGTGAATCTTTTTTTCCTCCTTTGATGTTGAGCATCAGATATTTTGTCTCAGCAATGAGAAAAGTAAATAAGATTATATATTACAGAACTGGCAAGCCAATGACAGCAGGGAAAATGTTAAGGATAAAAACCACTTAATGGAAAACGCAGCTTGATTCTTCTCATCCAATGTATAAATGTGAAATATAGAGTGATTAAAGATCCTACACACCATATTGTTAAGGAAGAAAATGTAGGGGAGTGTCACTGGTTTGAAACCAAAAACTATTCCAAAGACAAGATATCTTTACATGAAAAATAAGCATTTCATCATAGGAGGAAAATATAAATGATGTTAGGAAATAGATAAAATTAGGGGATTTTTATAACAACTAACACAATTAAAGATTAATATCTCAAACACAGAGCTTTTCAGAAGCAACAAGAACACAGGGAAACTCAGAACAAATCTAAATATTCAGAAGTATAAACTTTTTCAATTTTGCCCATACTGTTATGATTTTATAAATATTAGAAGCCACATTTTTAGACACTAACAGAGGTCTGAATTTCACTAGATGTTTCTTTGGCTGTGCAGGAGCAGCATAGATGCAAATTGATGTGGCCGATTTGAAGAGCAGCAGCAGAGTTTGCCCCAAGTATGAGTGCACCCTGCTGCCCAGCCAACCCACACCCTGGCACACTTTCCAAGGTAATTTAAAAAAGAACCTGAGTGAAGCTAATTCTTTTCAATACACTCGGTGGTAGTTATTGGCTGTATCCATTTTGTAAGTTAATCTCCAAATACATACAACATGATGGCTGTATTCACTGAAATCAAGTCTTAGCAACAGTAGATAAGTGTAGCCTATAGATGTATATAGGAAAGTGGGAAAGTTATTTAAAGCTTGTAGCATTATGCATATGTAAGCAAACAACTCCATAGATAATGCCATCTACATTAACCCAAAATCACATACTGAAAAGAAGCACTATATTTTCCTAAATTCACATACATGTCTGAGGACATGCAATAAGCCTATTTGATTTTGTGCTTATGTAGCAACATAGAACAGGATTAGGTGTCAAAGTGTGTGAAAGAACAGTAAAAGAGAATGAAGTTTCCTATAAATTTATGATAATTGTATGCCATGAGCTGATAGTTATACTTAATTCTTTTTAAAATTGATTTTATTGGTACATTTTGTATACACATCATGATCACACTCAACATCAAGAATTTGTACCAGTATGTGACACAACTTACTTCCCTTTTTTTCCCATTCCCCTACCGATGCTACATCACCTCTACCCCCTATATATATGTTTTGTTTCCTTTTTTAAATCATCACGTTTTTTCTCTCCCCTTGTTACTCACCCCTACCCATCTTTCCCCTTTAAATATATTCTATTTCACAATATCTATAATACATTCTAGAACTCATTGCTTAATTCAATTCTATAGTTGAGGCAGCAGAAAAAGAAAAGATGTGCAGCATAAGGAGATGTCTAATTGGCCTCAAAATTTGTATTTCTCTGCAGTTCAGAGCACTAGAATTATGGATGACTTGGTTAATACTGTATTTCTATGACTTAAGCCTTTAACTCAATTCCTCCTTGAAAAGAACAGTTTAGTCCTTGTTTTGTGTTTCCTTTGTAATTTTGGGGAGAAAACTTCAAGCATTTTAAGAAATATATGTTTTTCAGTACTTGATGCCAAGTTTTTCTAATTTCTTATATTCGTTTCTTATTGAATGTCTGATATTGCTGCACTAGTATGATTCTTAGCTGTCATAAAATACATACACTTATAAAAAATGGACCACACTTTGACAGCACATTTACTAAGGTTTCTATCACACCAGTTGCTGTATGTGTGAGTTCAATGAGCTCTAGTAAAGTGATTCAGAAGAAAACTATGTAGCCATTAAAATGTAGAAGTGATTTTGACAATATGGTGACTGCTACCATTGAGTGGAAAATGATACCAAGAAAAAAATTATATGCATGGTATTTATAGTAAAAATATTTGAAACACTTTAACAGTTACTTTTCACTGTAGTGGGAAGATGACTATTGGTTATAGCAAACACCATGGTCAGTCTTCCTCAATTCCGTGCAGTCTACCATTTTAGCTGCTGGTACCTGCAACTTTTTGCCTTCAGCTTCTGGACAGAGTCACCTTGTTGATTGGCTCAGATGCCAAGGAATTGACACCTCTGGGGACAGTCCTTACCAGAGAGCTTTGGGAGCTGGTGTATAAGGCCAGCAGGAAACAGTGCAACATAAGAAGTCTTATGTGGTGAATGATTCCCATCAGTGTGATAATAGGGCCTGAAAATGGCCCTGTTGTGGCTTTCTCACTATAATGGAGCCTTGCAAAAAGAACTAAGATAAAAAAAAATTCATCTTCCACTTAAAAAGGGAAAAAAATTAAAAAATCAGTTTTAAAAAAATACTAAATAATAACTTTCTGTCTAATAGCCAGAGAAATCTGTTAGAGCAGACCTTTGAATTAACCATGGACTGATCAACAATTAATGGTAAGAAGTTAGGGAAGGGTGAGTTGAAGTTCTTACTTGAACCTCTATTTCTGAAGTATTTTTGGTGTTCTAAATGCTGTGCTTGTAACCACCATTCAAGAGAAGGAAACCAGTGCCTTTCTACAATTAAAAAAAAATCAGTTAAAATCTAATTGCTCACACAAATTCCTTGATATTATTTCAAGTGAGATTACCTTGCATAAATTGAACAATGGGACCTCTATTTCCTGCCTCATGGTGAGGGTTTCTTTCTCTATTAGTCAAATATCTGTTACTGAGATAAAAATGCCTGACAGAATCAGTTTAAAGGAAGAAATGTTTATTTTGGCTTATATATTTCAGAGGATTCAATTCTTTGTCATTTGTTTCTGAGCCTCGTGGTGAGGCAGAAAAATGAGGAAGCATTCGTGGGAAAAAGCCAGTGATGTCGACATGCCCAGGTACCAGAGAGAGAGAAAGTAGCCAAGGACATTTACCCAGTGACCTACCTCCTGCACCTGAGCCTCACTTCATAAAGGCTCAACACCTCTCACTATCACTAGGAACGGCCTTTAGAACATGGTCTTGGAGGTTGTTTGAGAAACTCAAACAGCTCCTGTTCAGAATCTCTGTTTCAGGTAAGCTCACCCTTTGATGTATGTCAGAGTAACTTAGCCATCTTCTAAACACCAAACCTCTAAATAAGCAACTTTCAAACACATGGGAAAATTGTAAACAAAAGATTTCCTTTTGAAAACTAGTTGCTAACAAATTTTCATAATAAATCTGAGAAAAATAAGTCATCGAAATAACACCAACACATAATTCTCAAGTACACACACACATACACACAACATAAATAAAAGTGAGTGTATCCAAAAAATTAAAGCATGAACCTCATAATTTCTTATAAACACAGTTGTGGAATTCATTTTCTCATTATTGAAACAAAATGAAACACCTGCAGGAAGAAAGTTTACTCTGGTCATATTTTCAGCCCATGGGTTAGCACCACAGCAGAGCAGGTTGGTGTATGGGAGGAACTAGTGCTCAAAATATGGCAGCCAGGAAGCAGTGTGAAGGGGTTGGGAACAACCAGCATGTGCCTCTAGAGCGTGAGACTTTTGGGAAATATTTTAGATATAGGCCATAATATTCTAGTCTTGGTCCCCAAAAGACTCTTGTCTATCTCATTCTGCAAAGTGCATTTAGTTTGTTTGTAACACACACCAAATCTTATCAGTTCTGGCATTGCTTACCAGTCTGAAACTGTCATCTGAAAGTCAAGGGAAATTCTTCGCTATGAGCTCTCATAAAAATCAAAATAATCTTAGTTCCAAAACACAATGGCCCAAGATAAATATTCCCATTTCAGAAGAGAGAAATAGGGGAACAGAAATACTTGGGACCAAGACAAGACAGAAACCCCGGAAAGCAAGTGACACATCTTCCAGCTTCATGTAGAGCACTCAATGCAGGTGGTAGTGAGTTGTTTGCTCCCAAGAACTCAGGCTGCCCCAACCCAATGGGCTTCCCTGTTGTGGCCCACATGGGCTCTAGGGTGGTTCTGCTCACTGCCTGAAGCTTTTCTTGTCTGATTTTTCACATTTCTGACTTCTTGACATCTCCACTGCACCTTCAGCTTCACTTTCACAGCATTGTGCACTGGCCCTTCAGAGACACCTCGTCTGGTCTCCCCAGCCTGCCTTCGAAATCTGTTTGGAAGGTTTACAACTCTATAACTCCTGCGTTCTGCTTGCCTGTAAAAGCTGTAGCACATGGGTGACGTTAAAGTCTTTCCTCACATCAAGCAGTAGCCCAGTCATGGCTGCAGCAACTTCTGAGTACCTTAAATGACTGAGCACTGAGAAAGAAATTCAAGAAAACAAGTTTCCTAAGTAGCTTTTCTCAAGCAGGCAATTCAGAGGCATCAAATGAAATATACCTTTGAGTCTGTGGTGGGTCAGTTCTTGCTGAGTTCTAAACTGACTCAGCCTCTATTATACAGTTAAAAAATATTTAAAGTTCTTGTACACTAATCTATTCAACAGCCACATTTCATTTGCTCCAACTCTTCAGGTTTTTCCCTCATTGGCCAAGTATCACACCACTAAGCTGTGTCTTTTGCTTTTGATTCTCACTGTAAATCAGGTTGAAAGCAGTGAGCAATACTCAGGCCACAACCTGAACATTGGGCTGCTTTGTCATTGTTTCCACCAGACTAATTAGTCTTCTGTAAGTGTAGACAAGGTGATAATGTAAATCTTTTCTTCTTGTGGCCAAACTGAAACACAGGGCCTACTATACAAACATCAATGGAGTCCTTGTTTGAAACTCAAACCTTCTAATCATACACTTACAGTCTAAATTCCTCTAAGTGTTGCAGTCTTCTGAGGGCTGACAAATGAGACATACCTCACAGCAGTAGCCTATGTCTTTCTAGCCTGTGTCTCCAAATTTTTCCAAAGTTTGCTGCACCACATTGGTAGATGAAGTCACTTTAACTATCTTGCTTCTTGGTTTTCAAAATGTGTTATCACTTTGACAAAATGCCCAGTAATTGCAGCCTGTAGAAAGAGGGCTTTGCCTTGATTTACAATTTCAGTCAGTAGTTAATTGGCTCCAAGCCAGAAATAGGATGGCCGAAGGGCAAAGCAATGGCAAAAGTACTTAACCTGTGACAGCTAAGGAACAGTGAGAAAAAGAGGAGCTACAAATTAAAGTGCACCTTGCAAGATCATGGTCCCAGTGACCTATGTTTTCTGTTCAGGTCCCATGGATGACACATGTGACTTTTGGGTAAGATTCCAGATGGAAACCACAACAGCAGTCAGTATTATTTGAAAACAAATGAATGTAAATTAATACAATATAAAAACAGTGGTTTTTCTTTCAGATAGATAAGGAAAATAGAAATATTGCTTCCAAGAGTATCAGAAATGAGGGAAAATTTATGACAAAGTAATTTTAAATACATGATCTATTGTGTTCATTGTGACATTATATATAATAAAAAGTTGGAGTGTGAATTACTTAAAACCATTGAGTTCTACACTTAAAAATGTTTAAAGTGGTGAATATACAAAATGTATTATGGTGCATCTAACAAAGAATGAATCACTAAAATAAAACATTTTGATTATTAGAAACTGTCTTGCTTTATATATTGTGGATTATGCCCCCAAAATGTATATTTTTCATTGCTTGTTTCTCATGTTATGTAGCCATATTAAATGTACACATTGGTACCTTGGTTACTGATCACTTTTGTTTGGAGACAATTTAGATTGCAAACAGAAGTATTTGCCAAAATTTTGCTTTTGTTTGAAAACCCTGCATCAGTTGTCAAACACAACTGTGGCCATCTTTTTCAAATCACAGGACAAATTAAGTACATGAAACAAGATATCACTATATATCTTTGTATTTGTAGAAATTTTCAAATTTTGTGTCTTTGATATAAACTTAATGATATAATTTTTAAAAATGTTTTTGCTTTTATTCTTTTTAACATAGGTGTAATTGACTTGTCTTACTTAGATTAAATAATACTGCTCATTAATGGAGAAACATTTGGAATAACTTCAAAAAAGTGTTCCTGAGTTTCCAACCACAAACTGAAGTTCAGTGCTGTTTATAAGTGAGAAATGAAACAAAAAAATACTTCTAAAATCTTTCTTTCTTGTTTCTCTGATTCAAACAACTTGACCTACATTTCTTTTCTTGCAAGTAAGAAATAACTGATTTCAAAACTGAATATTTTTCTTTTTTTATTCTTGCAAACAGGGTGCTTTGTCCAATTTTTTTTAAAGTCTAATTCTCAGAAAACTACGTGCACTACCTTTGTGTAACTTCCTTCATGATAATACCATTGTTTTGTTTATTATCATTCTTTCCTTTCTGATGTTTCATATTTCTCTAACACTTCATTGTGACTAATTTATTTAATGTATCTTCTGGTACCTTAACTAAATGTGTGCTTTATAGATGATATATGCACAGTATATTCAGATGGTAATTAAATTAAAGGAAATTAACTTTCCTTTTCCTTGTATTTTTCCTTCCTTAAAAAAATTAAATATGGGGCACACTAGGGGTTTATCTTTGGTATGTACCTTTTCTTTCCATTCAGACTTCCTCCTTAGCTATATGAGGGTAATTTTCCAACTTTTTTCTATGCCCTATGGAATGCTTACCCTCAGTAGAGAAGATTTGTGTGAACGTGCTATGTGTCCACTTTTTTGTTTTGTGTGAGCCATTTCATAAGTTAGCCTACTTCACTTTAAGACTATCACAGCTGTTAAATTTATTTTTCTAGTAGATAAACTACATTTAGTTTCCTTATGAGTCTAGACAATGATTACAGCCCTGCTCCTTGGAGTAGCGGGGGAAAGATATGTTTGTTTGTTTGTTTGTTTTTAATCTGTATAGCACTCTGTACTTGAAGACAGCTTTGCAAGCTCTTAGACTGGGTGAGTGCCCTGGTTCCCCTCCATAGTGCAGCTTCCTGGCCCACACACTATAGTGTTTTTTTTGTTTTGTTTTGTTTTGTTTGCTTTTTTTTTTGAGACAGGGTCTCTCTTTGTAGTTCAAGCCAGCCTTGAGCTCACTATGTAGCCCAGGCAAACCTCAAACTCAGCAATCCTCCTGCCTCTGCCTCCCCAGTAAGCTACCATGCCAGCAATGTAGTGGTTTTTCCTAAGTATGTTGTGGGCTACCCAAAGCCCTGTCAGGCAGACCACACTATTCTAGGACATATCAGCATAGAGTACAGTGGGACTTAACTACCTTTATTTTGAAGATTATAACCTTATCCAAATTGTCTGATTTCTTTGGGTTTCTTATTTCTGCAAACGTGGGCTCTTATGTAATGTATGGATCTCAGGCTTCCTTTCTGTGATTTCTCCATTCCATTTATATTCACAGTGTATGTTCTCCAGCCCCAAAAGCTTGCACAACTGACTAAACAGGTAAAAATTCCCACTTGCTTCTTTTTCCTCCAGAGTTACCTCTATAAATGAGAAGTGGTAATACAACTTAAGAGTTAATTTTGTTTCTATGCAGACAGTCTACAATTTAGAGTTCTTCCACATCATAATGAATGGTGTGAAAGTGATAATCACTCATTAGAAATCACACTTGTAATTTTAAATTTGGATGTTTTCCCAGGCTGGTGATTTTTGGACGGTTCCCCCCTTGTGATGTTGGGCAACAGCAGCAGCCACAGACCCCAGCCAGTGCCGCAATCACAGGGGAGATGACTAACACTACACAGAATACCGTGTTGCTGAGCTCAGCTAATTGGAGGTTACATGTATTGGAAGCATTTTTGATGTAAAGTACTTTCAAGTGATAATGGATATTTTCATCTGACATACTCTTTCCTAAGTGGAGAAACACCTATCTTAAGTTCTCTGCAGGCAGGCTTTCCTGAACCATGCCTGGCTGAGGGCAGAGCTGGCATGTATTTTTGGGCACAGACACACAATTACAAAAAGTAGAGATACACCACTCAAGAAGTGGATATGGTGGGTGTCCAGGACTAAGGTCAGACTCAAAAGAATGCTCCTTAACTATCATCCCATGGCTGGGAGACGAGGAGCAAAGGGCGGTCTGTGGCCCTGACTTGAAATCAAGTTCTGTGTTGCTGGAAAATGAACATTTGCCTTCATATCATCATTGCTCAGTGAATGACCTCATTGAAACTTCTCCACTACTGTGAAATGATTTTTTATATTAGTTTCATATTTATTGTTTTATAATTCAGGAAAATATGTCTTAAGAAATTTACATACTTGCCTAAAGGATACTTTTGAGTTTCGTCAAAGGGACAGGTTTTCCCCTCATTTCATTTCTATGTGTTGCCTTTAGAAGAAACATGAAACTCTCCTCCTCCCTTGACCATCTGTCCCAAGGAAGGCAGGTCCCCCGATCAGGAGTGGTAGATCCTGAGATATGGGCTGTCTTCTCCCAGGGTGTAAATGTGGCCTGCCCAGGGAAGCCATGGCCAAGCCCCACCTTTCAACTCATTTCTTGCTTCTGTGTCTCCTCCTCCTGCTTTTTTCCCCTCCACTCCATGAGGAAAGCAAATCTCTTGAGCGTTTGTGGAGAATGTAGCCAAACATCCACTTTCTGCTTCAGCTTCTTAGTGTTCGTGGACTAGGGGACAGATGGGGTGATCTGACCGTGGGCCATTTGTTTGTTCTTGATTCAAGAGAGTGGAA
>PVIC010034060.1:0-19803 GCA_004025085.1 Thryonomys swinderianus
GACAGGGTCTTGCTTTGTAGTTCAGGCTGGCCCTGAGCTCACTATGTAGCCTAGGCAAGCCTCGAACTCAGCAATCCTCCTGTCTCTGCCTCCCGAGTGCTGGGATTACAGGTGTGAGCCACCACGCCCAGCACTGTGGTATATGGTATTGATTGTTGGTGGGCGTGAGTCTCCACACCCAGCATTGTATGTGGTTACCGGGATTGAACTCAGGACCTTGCGCTTGTGAGGCAGCTGCGGGAACCACTGAGCTAAATCTCCAGCCCAGACCATCATTCTTAGCTGTCATCATTTCTGTTGCCACTCCTGTCTCCTAAGTCTTCAATTAACACTTGAGTTGATGGAAACTTTATGAAGCCCAGTCTGCAAGAAGTCTTGACTTGGTTCCTGAGTTCAGTTTCTTCTTCATTCTTTGCCATTGAGGTCAGAAGCAGCCTTAAAAGGATTACTTTTAAAGAAAGTTCAATGAGGCCTTCATCCTCTTATTTCTGCCTACAGGTACTCTTGACTCTACAGCTGGGAAGTCATGAGGCAGTTGAAATCAAGAAGTTTTGGGCCAGGGATTTAGCTCAGTGGTTCTAGCATCTGCCTTGAAAGCGCAAGGTCTCAAATTCGATCCCTGGTACCACATACCACAGTGCGGGCATGGTAACTCACGCCTGTCATTCCAGCACTTGGGAGGCAGAGGCAGGAGGATTGCTGTGAGTTCAAGGCTTTCCTGGGCTACATAGTGAGCTCAGGGCCAGCCTGAACTACAAAGCATGACCCTGTCTCAAACAAAAAAAGCAGTTTCATCTTCTGCACTGAGTACCAAGCCAAGGACAAGAGCACAGCTCTCACATCGAACACATTGAGTACCAAGTCAGTGAGTTTCAAACAGTCATACCTGGCATATCGGAAATACCTGTAACTCTACATGAAGCCCTGATGTTAGGGAAAAGATAGGATGTAAAAGAAAAAAAGATAATTTGCCTGGTTTTGTGAGGAATTATCCTGACCAGGTCTGTTGACATAAATACAGTTCACTTTTGCCTCCAAGTCCTGGGTGCCTTTGGTGTTTTCCATTTGCTGTTATAGTTTATTGGTGCCCACAAACTCTGACACCCTTCACGGTCAGATGCTTTCACTTTGGATCATAAATCCTTGGCTACTTCAGTTCAAAGGCACTCCTTGTAAGAAGAGATGAGCTAATTGGCCTGTGCAATCAATAGAAGATCATTTTTGCTTTTGTTATTGAGACAAGGTCTTGCTATGTAGCCTAGGATGGCCTTGAATTTGGTATGATCTTTCTGCCTTAGCCTCCCCAGTGCTGGGATTACAGAGATATGTCACCATGCCTAGGTCTCCACATAAGGTCTTAACTGGGACTTGGACCTACAGAATCTGAGAAACTTCATAGACAGCTATCTTTTTAATAATTTTAATTCACTTCCTAAAACCCTGATGTTTTAAAAAGTTATGTATTTATTGCATTACCAGGGATCAAAATCGGTCCCTTGTGCTTGCAAGGTAGGCATGGTACCACTTTAGTTAAATCTCCAACCTCCTAAAGTACTGATGTCAATTGAAAGTTTTCAAAACTATTTGTCATTAATTTTCAGGGAAATATAATTATGTTACTCCACTTTCAGCTGCTAACATAAACCAATACTAGAGACTGGGTAAATTTGAAAGAAAAGAGGTTTTTTAATCTCTCAATTCAGAGTTTCAAGGCTTATGGGGGCAATGACTTTGCTGGCAGAGCCCTGAGGCACTGTAGTCTCCCACAGCCAAAAAGGCAGCAGGAGTGCGTGTCCACGGCTGGCCTCTCTTCCTCTTCTTGTAAAGCCCTGAAATTCAACCATGAGTGCTCCCCCAATGAGTTTACATAATCCCAAACTTTTCCTCTAGCCTCATCTTTAAATAGTATAGTTGGATTAAGTTTCCACCCTCTCAGTACGTCACAATAGGCATCAAAATTTTTGAGTGCTGGGAATTGAACCCAAGGCTGCACATATGCTAGATAAATAATCTTCCACTGAGCTCTATTCCTCATCCTTTGGGGAACAAATTACAACTGGTAGAGCCTTGGGAGGACATTCCATCCAGCCAGATACAAATCCTATTGATAGCCTTAACTTAAATCCCAACCTAAGATCCGTATTATTTTTATTATTTTTTTTATTTTTTTTTTAATTTTTTTTTTTTTTGAGACAGGGTCTCGCTTTGTAGTTCAGGCTGGCCCTGAGCTCACTATGTAGCCCAGGCAAGCCTCAAACTCAGCAATCCTCCTGTCTCTGCCTCCCGAGTGCTGGGATGACCGGCGTGAGCCACCACACCCGGCACTGTAGTATGCAGTATTGATTGTTAGTGGGTGTGAGTCTCCATTGTATGTGGTGACCAGGGATCGAACTCAGGACCTTGCGCTTGCAAGGCAGGCACCGGAACCACTGAGCTAACCCTCCGGCCCAAGATCCATATTATTTTTTGCAGAAAAACACAACTAAATAATTCAAATGTGTATAAGAAATAAAAAAAATGGAAAGAAACACACTTTGAGAATAAAGCGAAATATTTAAAGCAAGTGTACTTGGCAAAGGGTGAATTAAAGACTTGATGGTAGGTGGGGGTGGACAATTTTCTCACTGACTCTCAGTCAAACATTCAAGATCTGGGGCACTTGTTAATACTGTCTTTTCTCTGAAGACTGATGCAAGAATCAGCTTCTGTAGAAATGATCAGTTTTTCACAGTACATGACTGATTCAGAATTTTCCTTCCTCCTCTTATAATTTGTAAAAATTATGTACCAAATATGGTGAGCCCTTTCTAAAAAAAAATCTGGGATATTATAACCTAGTTCATTGTTCACTGCCTTTGTCACATTCATCTTGTTTCAGTGGCCAATTTGTGTGTGTATCTGTGTGTGTGTGTGTTTTCTGTTCCTTTTTCTTTTCCTGCACCATTTTCCCCACTTTTTTTTAACCATTTGGAAGCTCCTATGTCACATTCAAATTGTTCTTAAAAATAAAGCAATACCACGAAAACTCTTTAGGATAAAATGAAAGCTAAACACAAGAGCACTTCAAAACAGATTGAAAATTCTATCCCACTTAGCACATAGAAAAACACAGACAAAGCAAAAGTCTAACACAGTGCCCAAACCCAATATATTCCATGTGATAGTGTATAACTAGAAACTGATTTGTTAAATGGAATGATGAGTCTGTCTGAGACTGTAATGTCCAAATAATATTCTCTCTCTTTTTCTGTGTGTGTGTGTGTCTTCCTGTACTGGGTGTTGAAACCAGGGCCATCACACTGAGCTACAACCCCCTATCCTTTTTTTTTTTTTTCTTTTTTCATTTTGCAACATAGTCTAGCTAAGCTGCTTAGGCTAGGCTTGAACTTGCATTCTCCTGGCTCAGGCTCCCAGAAGATTTCAGACCTATACCTTTGCACTCAGCCAAAATATCACTTCTTCTTTCTCTTTCTCTTCTCCCTCCTCTTCTTCCTCTTCCTCTTCTTCCTCTACCTCTTCTTCCTCTTCCTCTTCTTCCAGGGATCAAACTGAGGACCTCACACTTACCAGCCAAGCATGGTGCTGGTGAGCTACATTCTGGTCCCTAAATATCACTTCTTACAGTGAGTTAGGAAGAAGAAACACTGTAGCAAACATATTGGCCTTAGTCTCACAACAGACAAGATGGCTTCTTGCTCTTATAGACCAAAAAGCATTAGGCCCTTGTCATATTTCCTTAACATCCTGACATCAGCCTAAAATGCATACCTTTCCCTTAACTGCTGGCGCATTCTAATATCACGCTAATGTCCTTGGCACTGCAGCCCCCAGTACCTTTCTTCACTTTGGCAGCTATGCTGGTTCCAACTATACCCATAAAAGTTCATATCTCCCTCTCTCAACATGAAGGTGGAGACTCAGCTAATTGGACAGAGTCCCATTAAGTCCAACCCACATCTCAAGAACCAGGAAAAGTTAGAATAAAACCACAAAACCTCTTTGTCCTCAGCCTATGACCATTCTCTGGAGTGCACTTTCTCTTTAATAAATCAGCCTTTCGAGACTTTTATGTGTCCTGCTCAGTTTTTTGAGATACAAAGAGTTTGGATATCAGCTGAGACAGAGATGCCTGTCCAGTAGCAATAGGATGTTATTTAGTATATTTTCAGGTGAAGAGATCACTATGCCTTTTGAAAATTATCAGAAAAGTAGTATTTGGATTGTTATGGTTAAAAGTTGTTCATCAAGCCAAGCTTCGTGGCATATGCCTGGAATGCCAACACACAGGAGGCTGAGGCTGGAGGATTGTCATGTGTCTGAGCCCAGCCTGAGATATATAGTGAGTTCAAGGTCATCCTGAGAGAAAAAGGGAGATCATGTCTCAACAAACAAATAATACTGGATGTGGTGGCTCTCACCTGTAATCCCAACACTTGGGAAGCAGAAGTAGGAGGATTGCTGAGTTTGAGCCTTCCCTGCGCAACATAATGAGTTCAGAGCCAGTCTAAACTGTAAAGCAAGACCATGTCTCAAAAAACTAAAACAAAACAAAACAAATAAAATGCTGGTAATGCAGCTCAGTGTGAAGATTCTGATTCAATTCCCAGGATCACAAAAGTCAATCAACCAATCCATTGGACAAAACCAGAGCATAGCTTTATGAATATATATATATAAATTTTTTTTTTTTTTAGACAGGGTCTTGCTTTGTAGTTCAGGCTGGCCCTGAGCTCACTAAGCTCACTATGCAGCCCAGGCAAGCCTTGAACTCAGCAATCCTCCTGTCTCAGCCTCCCAAGTGCTGGGATTACAGGCGTGAGCCACCACGCCTGGCACTGTGGTATATGGTATTGATTGCTGGTCGGAGTGAGTCACCATGCCCAGCATTGTATGTGGTTACTAGGATCAAACTCAGGGCCTTGCACTTGCGAGGCAGGCGCCAGAACCACTGAGCTAAATCTCCGGCCCAGTACCACATGTTCTTTACCCACTCATCTGCTGATGGGTTTATGCGCTATTTCCAAGATCTATCTATTATAAATTGGGCTGCTGAAAACATGAGCATGTACGTACCCCTGCAAAATGATGACTTTATCTCTTTTTATAAGATACTTAGGAAGGGAATAGCTGGGTCAAATGCAATTTCTTTCTTTCTTACCCCATTCTTTGTGTGTGTGTGTGTGTGTGTGTGTGTGTGTGTGTGTGTGTGTGTGTGTGGTACTGTGATTGAACTCAGGCCCTTGTGCTTCCAACATAGGCATGGTACCAATTGAACTAAATATCTGGCCCCCAATTTCTTTCTTTCTTTTCTGTTTTTTTCTTTTTTCTCTGAGACAGGGTCTCACTATGCAGCCCAGGCTGTCCTTGAATTCAATGCAATCATCCTGCCTCAGCTTCCTGAGTGCTAGAATTAGGAGTGTACAATACCATGCCTTGCCTCTGGAATTTCTTTACTGATCTCCATAGTGGCTGTGCTAGTTTACATTCACACAAAAATGTGGAAGAGTTCTTTTTCTCCCACATCATCACCAATATTTGTTATTCTATTATTTTTTTTCTTGAGACAGGGTCTCACTTTGTAGTTCAGGCTGGCCCTGAGCTCACTATGTAGCCCAGGCTGGCCTCGAACTCACAGCAATCCTCCTGCCTCTGCCTCCCACGTGTTGGGATTATAGGCATGAGCCACCATGCCTGGCACTGTGGTACATGGTACTGATTGCTGGTGGGCATGAGTCACCACACCCAGTATTGTAGTATGTGGTTACTGGGGATGAAACTCAGGACCTTGCGCTTGCTAGGCAGGTGCCAGAACCATTAAGCTAAATCTCCAGCCCTGTTATTCTATTTTTTTTTTTTTTTGAGACAGGGTCTTGCTTTGTAGTTCAGGCTAGCCCCAAGTTTACTATGTAGCCCAGGCAAGCCTTGAACTCAGCAATCCTCCTGTCTCTGCCTCCCGAGTGCTGGGATGACAGACGTGAGCCACCACGCCTGGAACTGTGGTATGTGGTACTGATTGCTGGTGGGCGTGTCACCATGCCAGCATTGTTTTATGTGGTTACTGGGATTGAACTCAGGACCTTGTGCTTGCAAGGCAGGCGCCAGGACCACTGAGCTAAATCTCCAGCCCTGTTATACTATTTGTTGATGATAGCCATTCTTTCTGGAATAAGATCAAATCTCAGTATAGTTTTAATTTGTATTTCCCTAATGGCAGCAGTATGGAACATTTTTTCAGGTATTTATTAGCATACCTTCATATAATTCGGCTTTGATGGCTCAAGCCATTTCTCAAAATTTACATGTTGTATGTAATACCTTAAAATGTTTTAATTGTGGGAAAATGCAACATATCAGAAAAACCTGTAAAATAAAAGCAGTTTCACAAATTGACTTGTAACCAACTAGTCAAGTAGCTAACAAAAATAAGTTACCACCTAGTCCTTGCCCTCACTCTCATACAGGCATGCACTGGCTAAAGACTGCGTCTCCAAATATGATTAGGTGTGGTGCATTGCTCATTGGGAAACAGATATTGCGAAATGGAAGCCAAGCCCTTACCTGGGCTCAGGAAACTATAGGGGGATCAGGGTCAAGGGACTCTGGTCCCTCTGAGCCAGCTGTACCCAGTTTAGGTCCATGTGTAATTATGAAACCAGATGCTGTGGGTGTCCAGAGGGATGTTTCTTCCTTCACCTGGGGAACACTTGGGAGCTCAGGATTAGATCTTCCTGCTGCTGAGAAAGTTCACCTGCTGTGAGTTGAGACTCCTGTGTCCATCCCTAGAGGAATTTATGGAACCCCCTACCACCTAGAACAATTGGTTTGATACTTGTAAAATTCTCTTCAACTTTAAAAGGCTTTACTGTTATTCCTTCCATTATTGATTCTGATTATAACTCTGAATTGTGTAGTTCTACTGGACTTTGGATAATTGAACAAGGAGATTATATTGCACAGTTATTGCTTTTGACTAAACCATGATTAAATGAGATTAGCCTTAAAGATTCCTGAGATGATCTTCAGCCAGAAATTTCTTGAGAAGTTTATTTCATCCAAGAGATTTCTTAAAATCACTCTTGGAATGTGGGACCATGGGATTGGTGGAACCACCAATATCTCTAAGAATAGAGTATAGCACCCCTGCCGAGAATGATGAGCCAGCTACACCTAAGCGACTCACCTCACCTGTGATGACCAACAAATACAAGACAGCACCCCTGTGATTACAGGACCAAGACATTACCCCAAGAGGGAAAACAAGCATGGGCTCATGAGTTCAAAAAAAAAATTTTTTTTTTTACCTTTCTTGGGTGTATAAGGTGTTTTTATTCCTCCTGATTCTACTTGACAGAGATGTCTGTTAATTAACCTACAGAAAGTTTTTGGCCAGTGTTGAGTGCAGTTAAAAGCCTAGAGGTTATACAGGAAATATTGTGATTCAGTTTGGCTAAATATATTTGAGTGCACTCTAATAATATAAATTGTCTTATATGTGTGTCTGTTTGTTTGTCCAACCATACAATTTACCAGTTTTGCTTGAGCGCAAATATTTTTTTCTGGGCTAGGGATTTAGCTAAGTGGTTCTAGCATCTGCTTTGCAAGTACAAGGTCCTGAGTTTGGTCCCTGGTACCACATACCACAGTGCCGGCTGTGGTAGTTCACGCCTGTAATCCCAGCACTCAGGAGGCAGAGGCCAGAAGGGTTCTTAGGAGTTCAAGGCTTGCCTGGACTACATAGTGAGTTCAGGACCAGTCTGAGCTACAAAGCAAGACACTCTCTTTTTCTTTTCATTTTCATCTTTTGAAAATTTTTTCCTAAAGGACACCCACCTATGGTTGGGCTGACTTACAGATGAATGTTGTTGGAGAGAAGAGTATGTTTGCTTTTGCATGTTAGCTGATTAAAGCAATGTTCAGATTTATTTTACAAAAGTACTGTGCTTTCTCTTGAATGCCATAATCCAAACAAGCTTTATATGAATAAAATCCCTTAAAGTTTGGAAGACCTCTCAATGAAATTTCTCTTGGTGAACAGAGGAGCAGCTGCCCAAAATAAATATTTTGGTCTTTGTCACTAATGGGACCACCAATATTTTCACAAGTTTATGGAAGACACACTCCAACAAATATTTTCTCAATGTCATTGCAAACTAGTTGCACTGGTCATCATTGAAGATGTTAGCTCTAAGAATGTTGTGGTAAAATATCTATATAATTTTTTTTCTTTTGAGTCAGGGTCTTGCTTTGTAGTTAGGTTGGTCCTAAACTCACTATGTAGCCTAGACAAGCCTCAAACTCACAGCAATCCTCCTGCTTCTGCCCCATGAGTGCTGGAATTGCAGGCCTGAGCCACCATGCCCACCATTGTGGTATGTGGTTACCAGTAATGGAATTCCAGATCTTGCAATTGCAAGGCAGATGCCAAAACCACTGAGCTAAATCCCCAACCCTAATATTTATATAAACTGTAAATATATTGTGATATGTTTATAAGATTTTATATGATTGTGAAAGATGCGTTTGGTACCAAGTTGTATAATTTGTTACTTTTCTGGCATGCACAATGTATTTATTAACTGTAGTTGTATGGTACTTACCTTTTGATTCAGACATCTGCCTTACATTTGGGGGAGTAAGTATGTCTAACAATGGCTGTTCTACATTAGAGATACATTGGTTATACTAAAATATTATGTAAAGCTCTTTAGTTAAGACCCTTTTCTCTTAATATTAGACAGTGACTCAGCCACTAAAACCACTGTGATTGGCAAGCATAATAGCCTTCTAACTATATTTTTATCCTGAATGCTTTATAGGCAGGTAGATTTGCAATGGTTGTATTCACTGTTCCTATTACATATGCTAATGTTACTGATCTTCTCTCCTGGGTCTTTAACAGCTAAAGTTTAGAGACCAGAATCAGAAAGGTAACTGGGCTAAAAAGGTAGCAAATATTTTGGCCTTAGCCCTCCAAGGTCAACTTCTACTACTAAAGATTCAGGACATGAGGGAACCTTCTCCACGAGATCCTATGATTCTACAAAAGTGTGCCAAAGGAATGTTACCTGGAGAAAAATCTCCCATGCTTTTGCAGAAAGCATAATGGTTAAGACAAACCATAACATATCCTGATGGCTGACACTGACAGAAGAGCTGAGAGACTCTGCATGGTTCCAAGATCCTGCCTGAGGAGACTTGTTTGAATTTATTAGATAGTAAGAGATTAACTTATTTAATATGGGTCTAACTATAACTTGGTCTTAAACATCCAGTAGAAAGTTTAAGGGAAATGGTTCTTATTTATTATTAATTATAGACCAAGCCATTGTTGAGTGTACTTGCTTCTCCTCAAACTACACTTACATAAAATAAAAAGAAAAGGAGATATGTCAGGAAATGCAGATAATTTACTTACTTACTCAGACTTAAGGATGTCTGTTTTGCCCTGAGGGATCAGAGTAATTAATTATTGCTGCTGCTCAGAGTAGCAAGAGTTGAGCCCAGGTTTAGTCTTTTTCTAAAGGTTCCAATTTTGTTGTTGTTTGCTGATCCTTTTGCTGTGGGACTCATGGAGGACTAGAGCTTGCCATGAGGGTTCTGGCTGCATCCTCTTACCCTGACTGCCACAGACTTTAAACTCTATGAACTATAAGTCAAATAAACTCCTTCTACTCTAATTTTGGTGTTGGGTATTTTGTCTTAACAACAAGAGAATAGTAAATAATACACTTATATACCTATTTCATCAGGGTTTTAAAATAATGAATGGATGTTGCATTTATCAAAGGTTTTTTCTGTTTATTGAGATGAACATGTGATTTGGTTCTTCTATTTATGTGATGTTACATCTATTGATTTGTATATGTTGAACTATCCTTGCATTCCTGGGGTAAAGCCTAGTTGGTCACACTGTATGATCTTTTTGATGATTCACTGCACTCTGCAGTATTTTCTTGAGAATTTTTGCACCTGTGTTCACTAGAGAGATTAGAATTGTACATATTTCTAACCTCTCTCTATCCTGAAAAGTAATTTCATAGGAATGGTGTCTCTCTGTGTATTTTTGGTGGAATAATCATACTAAAATGTAGTCTATGTTAAATTGAAATTTTAGGGCCAAGGATTTAGCTCAGCAGTTCCAGTGTCTGCCTTGCAAATGCAAGGTCCTGAGTTTGATCCCTGGTATCCACATACCATAATGCCAGGTGTGGTGGCTCACCTCTAATATTAGCACTCAGGAGAAAGAGGCAGGACGATTGCTTGTCTGGGCTACACAATGAGCTGAACTGTGGGATCCAGGGGAAGGGAATGTAACCAGGACCTTTGGATTTAGGTTCTAGTCTCCTGTGAGTTGGTGGCACAAAGTGAAATAATAATAATTAGGCAGAAATGAGGTTTAGAGAAGCTGAGTTTGGGCCTGATCCATGTTACTCTGGGTAGCAAAAGACTCCAGGCCCCAGCCTGTCACAACTTTTATTCATAACCTCTCTAGTAACAAAAATGTAACAAAGACTCACAAGGCAGGGTAAGCACAATGGAGCACCTCTACCTTGAAGCATCACAGCATGTGGGACAACCAGAGTCCTTGTTGTTATCCAAGGTGAAGTTGAATTGAGTGCAAAGTGTAGGGAGCCAAGAAGGGCATTCCGATTATTCCTCCCAAACAGGATCCTTTTGCAACATAGTTAAGTCCAATGTCTGTCTGCAGGAAGGCCTGATCAGTTTTGACCTTACAATTATTTCTCCCAAACAGGATTGTTCCCAACACTTACAAAGCAAGACCGTGTCCCCCCCCCAAAAAAAAATTGTGACTAGAAGATCTTTGAAATAAAAATATTTAGTGAGCATAATATTTATTATGTTATTCAGAAAAAAGGAACTAGAACCAGGACAAATTCCTTTTCTTTTCTTTTTTTTTCTGATACTGGAACTCAGGACTTTGTGTTTGCCATAAAGGCATGCTGCTGCTGAGTTACATTCTGACCCCAGAACAAATTCTGCAAGTCACTAGCAGTAAGGCTATATAGCAGTTGAAAAAATATCTGCTGGAGCTAAGTGATATGTATTTTATAATAAATATGGACAGAAGAAAGCACAAACTGTTTACCTTGAAACTACATTGGCTGTGGTGAGTGTGAATAGGACAAGATGAGTAAGGGAAATTGGTTTTAGAAAGAACAGTCTTTAAGGAGAAGTACTTGTTGCTTCTTGGCTGGGTTTATAAGCAGAATGGAATGATGCTGGAAGATCCTTCTCCCTGAGAGGTTGCACAGTGACTTCCACCACCTGTAAGCAGCCTGCCTGCCACCAGACCCAGGCCAGCTGGCCTAGGGACCTCCATCCACCCCAGGTGGATCTGGGTAAACCCCACAGAGGCCATGTAGTGACTTCCACCACCTGCAAGTAGCCTGCCTGCCACTGGACTCAGGCCAGCTGCCCCGTGGGACCTCCATCCACCCCAAGCGATTCTCGCCCACCCACCATTGGACTCAGGCCAGAAGCCTCGTGGAAGTTCCATTCCTGTTTGCATGAGTCTGGGTAAGGGCCACTTAGGTTGTGCAGTGACTTAGTCTTTGCCAGCACAACAGATATGAGAAAAAACTCAAGAACCCAGGCACAAAGATCACCACCATAGGGAAATTCAGGGAAAAGGGAAATGGAGCAAAATGAAGCTCAATCTCTAGGACTCTCCAATTGGTAACAAAAGCAGATCTACTAATATGGAAATCAGAACTGATCTTTGAGATGAAAACAGGGATGCTGTCCTCAGTGAAGGACTTCATTAAAGAAGAGATCAGGAACATCATAGACACTCAGATAACAAAAGCAATGGAACATTATAAAGAGCTTCAAGCAGAGGTCCAGGTGATCAAAAACGAGAATGAAAGTTTGCAAAGTAGGATGAATGAAGCAGAAAACTGAATTTCAGACCTAGAAGACAGGCTCACAGCCAGTGAACAGGAAAGGAATAACTTATGGAAAATGGCAAGGGGCCATGAGAAATCAATCCAACTGCTCCTAGATGACTCAAAGAAGAATAACATAGGGCTGATTGGAATCAGTGAAGAAGCAGGAGACAGTGCAAAAGACATCAAAAAGCTGTTTACAGATATAATGGCAGAAAACTTCACAGGAAAAGGAAAAGAATTGGATGTACAGATAAATGAGGCATACAGGACTCCAAAAGTCTGTGATATTAAAAAATCTACACCCAGGCATATAATCAAGGTTCCAGATATCCAAAAAAAGAATGAAATACTGAAAGCAGCTAGGTAAAAGAAAAAAAAATACATACAAAGGGAAGCCCATCAGGATCACAGCAGAATTTTCAATGCAAATGCTTAATGCAAGCAGAGCCTGGAGGGACGTGTTTCAAGCATTGTAGGAAAACAACTTGCAACCTAGATTGATGTATCTTGCAAAACTATCTTTCAAAATTGATGGAGAAATAAGATACTTTCATGACAAAGAACACCTGAAGAAGTTCTCAATGTCAAAACCTGCACTCCAAAACATTCTAAAGAATATCTTGGAGAAAAACAATGAAGGTCACAAACTCATGAGACCTAGTGGAGTGAATTCACTGAGCAAGACACGAAACTGAGTAGAAAGGGGAAAGGCAAGAAAAAGAGCCAAGAATAGGATGAGACCATGACAGGTATAAATCAGGCCATATCAGTCATAACCATTAATGTTAATGGCTTCAATGGGCCATTAAAAGACAGAGACTGGCAGAATGGATTAAGATCCTTCTCCATTTGTTTTTTGTTTTTTCTTTTTATTCTGCTTTTGTGTGTGTATGGTATAAGGACTTGTGCTTCCAGGCAGGTGTAGCACTGCTGAGCGACAACCCCAGCCCCATGTTTTTGTTTTCTTTTAAACTGGAAACTGAACTCAGGACATCTTCACTGAACTACATTATTTAACCCTTTTAAATTTATTTATGTATTTTTAATTTTATTCTTTTTCTTTTTTTATTTTGGAGTTCTGCTAAGAAATCTCACCAGGTTGGCCTTGAGCTTTTTATGTTGTGGAGACTGGTTGCAAACTTATGGTGATCTTCCTCCTGCCCCAGCCTCCCTACTACTAGCATTATAGGACTACACCATCATACCCAGTAGCCCTTTTTAAAATTTTTATTTTGGGGCCAGGGATTTAGCTCAGTGGTTCCTGCATCTGCCTGGCAAGCCCAGGGTCCTGAATTCAATCTCTGGCACCACATACCACAATGCCAGGCATGGAGGCAGAGGCAGGAGGATTGCCAAGAGTTCAAGGCTAGCCTGAGCTAATAATGAGCTCAAGGCCAGCCTGAAATACAAAAATGAGACCATCTCAAAAAAAGTGTAAAAATTAAATAAAATTTTTGAGAAAGGACCTTGCTAAATTGCCTAGGGTAGACTTGAATTTGCTATCCTGCCTCAGCCTTGATAGGGCTGGGATACCAGGTGTGGGATACCACCTGGGATACCACCATGCCCTGCTTTCCATCTGCCATTTCACATCTAAAATATCAATGTATGTTTAGGCTTATGGAGAGTTTCTTTCTTCTTCTTTTGCTTCCCTTGGTTTCTATGGCCCAAAGCTATTAGCTGAGTACCTTCTGTCATTTGTGTTCTACATTTTTTGACCAGTAACTATATGCAGGACATCTAGAAATTTTCTTGCATTGTGTGTTACAGACTTTAATCACTGGAAATCCTAACATTTGTGGAGTCCTTTATGAGTAGCCTGCCTCTTTTGTGCTTTCTTTGCTCAAGTAATGTACTTTCCTTTTAGAATTCCAGTGTCACTTACTGTGGCCAAACCTTTCTCTAGGTGCTTCCACTTATTCTCCTCTCTCTCTCTCTCTCTCTCTTTCTCCTGGCGGATGAAAAGATGCCATGCTCCTTTAAGAAACCATAGCAATGCACAGATGCAGGTGACGCAGGTGACTGACCAATTATGCATTGCTAAATGCTACTTCTGCCTTTGCACCTAATCACACCCTGCCATGAACACTGCTCCCTCCCTCTCATCCAATCATATCCCAAGGCACCCTATGTGAATGCCTGTAATTTTCATAATAAAGAAGAAGAAGTTTCTCAACCAACACGGAGTCTGGGAGTTGTGATTCTGCATTCTCGCTCACCCTCCTGAGGCCGTTGGATTATGAAGACAGCATGGTAACCAGACCAGGCCAGATTACAACTTACATTGTAGAGTACCTATTGGTTCCTCAACTAGCTTGTGAGGGTCAGAGGTAGAATGTCATCATTTTTCTATCTATATGCAGTAGCCTAGCTTTGGCCTCTAACATTGTAAGTGCTCAATAGCAGTACAGCAAGTTGATACACCTTCAGTAATCTCTTTGAAAATCTTTCTAGAATGTTTCCATTATTTGACAAAACCTTCCCAACACCACTTCCACTTCAAAAGGAAACATTTTTTCAAACTCAGATTTCCCAAGTGATCCAGAGCAAAGCAGTATTCTAATGAAATCATGAAGCCCAGTCACCCTTCATTCCCTGAGCACATTTTCCTTCTTTAATAAGAATATAAATCTTTAAGAGAAATAACCACTTATTACACTCAATTCATTATTCATTGCTCATAAATATTTGAGCTGAGTTCTTCCAGATGAGACATGATAGTAAAATATGCAATTCAAAGATTTGTTTTCTGTTGGAATAATTGACTTCAGAACTTGGTAGACTTTTCTTTTTTTGAGACAGGATCTTGCTTTGTAGTTCAGGCTGGCCCTGAGCTCACTGTGTAGCCCAGGCAAGCCTCAAACCCAGCAATCTTCTTGCCTCTGCCTTTTAGTGCTGGGATTATAAGCATGAGCCACCATGCCCTGCATTGTGGTATATGGTACTGATTGCTGGTGGGCGTGAGTTACACCCAGTATTGTTGTATGTGGTTACCCAGGATTGAACCAGGGACTTTGCACTTGCTAGGCAGGTGCTGGAACCACTGAACTAAATCTCCAGCCCCTTCGTAGACTTCTGAGTGTATTTTTTCCACTAAATTTTACAGTGAAAGATTCCAGTGTGTATCTTACACTGGTGAATATCTATTCCTCTGAAATGTAAAGTAATATTCATTGAGCCCTCTTGATGATTGGCAGTTGCTGCTTTCAGTTATATTTTATGAAAGCGCAGTGTTATAAAAGTATTACTGCACAGGAAGGGGATTTAGCTTAGTGGTTCCAGTGTCTGCCTGGTAAGCACAAGGTCCTGAGTTTGATCCCAAGTACTACATACCACAATGTTGGGCATGGTGGCTCACACCTGTAATCCAGCATTCAGGAGGCAGATACGGGAGGATTGCTGTGAGTTCAGGGCAGTCTGAACTACAAAATAGTTCTGTACTTTACATTACTATAGTTGTTTCATTAATTTACAAACCACCTTACTTCTGTGACCCAAAAAGTATAGGAAGTTCTCAGTACATGTCAAGAAATTAGTAAGTTCTCCATATTCTGCAGCCAGCACCAGTGGTATGTCTTCTAATTTAATGAATTCAGGAACTCTGTGACTGGAGGTAGATTTGTATCCCACAAGGTGAGGGCTCAGTCCCAAAAGACTGTTCCAGTTATATTCAGGCATTATCTCTATCCCTTCTGACCAGCAATAAAGCAAATTTCTAATGAAGCCTTTTTGGACTTAATTGTCTACCTGGGTGTGGTAGTGAATGCCTTTAATCTCAGCACTAGTTAGGGTGAGGAAGGAGAACTGCCTCCAATTCTGTTGTGAATGGTGAGGTCCCAGGTGAGCTCCTAGGTTCTTGTGCACAAGGATCAAAGAACTGGACATCACAGGCAGTGCTAAGACAAAAGCAGTAAAGTTTAATGAAGCTGAGTTAGGTAATGGTGTGGTAGGTGATTAGGGCAAGGCAAAACTGACTGGGAAAGTAGGCCTGATCTGTTATACAAGATCCTGGAACACATGAGCAAAACAGGTCCCAAGGATGCGTAGAACTGACATTAGCCCAAGACAGGGAATCCCAGCACCATTTCTCAGGACCCATATGTAGAAGTTCTCATGGGTTTCCTCAAGGTTTGGACTGCATAAAAGATAATGACACTGAAAAGAACTTGCCATTGTGACACTCTTCATGGCTGCCTGCCTGCTTTCTCCAGGGTGTCCTTTTACATTGCTTTTTCTCCTTTGACTGGGCCTAAGTTCATTCTGCAGAGTCAGTTTCTGTCTCACTTTTCACTTTTACTTTTACAAGTAAACTAGGCCACTTGTTTTGTTTAATTCCTTGTTAGAGACAAAAAGAACCTGGAATCTAACCCAGAGGGAGAGGTGAGCAACCCAAAACCTTTAAATGTTTGATTGGAAGCCACTTTTAGAAGGAACTACACAATAACATTGTGGTGTCACCAGGGGATTCTGACAACAGTCCACTCAGAGTGAGCAGGCTTGTGCCAGTGGAAAAGAAAATACTATGAGCGCTGAATGAGTTGGATTTAAGAATTTAAGATGTTGTTCTGGGTCAAGGACACCACACATCAGGTCTCCCAAAGCATGACTGACCGTGTGACTGACAGGTGCTGAGTCATTTCACCTGTATGTATTGTACATGTCCTTTTCCATAGCTGCCTCTGTTATAATTGGATCTATGAGACGTAGTCCACATAAATGAACCCTCAGTGAACTCCTAGTGAAAACAAGTTACTCTAGGTCAGACTGTATAAGAGAATTAAATATAATTCCCAATCAGCTAGATTTCCAACAGGCTGAGTTCATGTCCCCTGAAATTAAAGAAGGAATTTCAATGGACAAAGGAGACTAACAGTAGGAAAGTTTTACTGGGCAATGGAAATAGCTCCTAAGACAAAGTCTAATGACAAATGGGAAAACGCCAAAAGCATGCAGGACTTAGAACTAGCAAGCAAAACTTTATTTACAAAAATGGGCCTAGTTAGGATAATTTCTGAGTAGCAGGCCAATTGTCTTTTGTTCCTTTACAAACATATAAGTTTTTGCAAGCAGGAACTAATAGAGAAGTAGATAAAGCAATTGATTGGTTACATGTTATATCATTATTACTGAAAGGTTACAGCAAGTTCAAACTCAGAGTAAGAACATATCAATCTAGAGTAAAGACAACCACAAACTTGGAATATGTGTTAGTTTAGGGTCTGCCATCGAGAAGCGGACAAGAGACTGGTAGCTCAGATGGCCATTATTTCAGGGCCAGGTTATCCAAGGAAGAATCTGCTTAGGCTGAAAAATAAATTTTCTTATGGCCAACAGTATCCTAGACTGGTGTGTCATTTGTTCATCAGTCTTTTTATATTCTTATTCCAGCAGCAACAAGTTGCAGTGGCATTGATCAATGGAGGGGAGAAATTAAAGACCTTCGTATTGGTTTTTAGCCAGCTCTGCACCAACCCTGTGTGCCAGAAATTGTTACAATCTAGAATGGATTCAAACCCTGGGCAGATGGGAATGTTGAAGATTGATAGCAGAGTGTCCCCTTTGCAACATAACAGGTCACATAGGGCCTGGTAATACAAAGTGATTACATATGTAGGTATGTTTTTTCTTTTTTGGTTCTGGGGATCAAACTCAGAACCTTGTGTTTACAAACCCAAGCTTGCCTAAGAGTCATAAATAATTCTATAGCCTAGTGGCAATGAACCAAAGGATAGGCCAATAGCAATTTTGTATCACAATAAATTGGAGAAGTAAGATCTTGGAACAGACTTAAAACCAAAATGCCAATTAAATCTAGAAGACATCTCTAAAAAGTAGTAATTTCCCGGGGCCAGGGATTTACCTCAATGTCTGCCTGACAAGCACAAAGTCCTGAGTTTGATCCCTGGTACCACATACCACAGTGCTGGGCATGGTGGCCAATGCCTGTAATCCCAGCACTCAGAAGACAGAGGCAGGAGGATTGTTGTGAATCGGAGGCTAGCCTGGGTTACATAGTGAACTCAAGATCAGCCTGAACTGGAGCCCCGCTGTGCCGTGTTTCTTGGTGGACTGAGGGACCAGTGGCGGGCGGACCAGACCCAGCAGCTCCGGGCCCCACAGTGCCGTGTTTCCAGTGGACTGAGGGACCAGCGGTGGGCGGACTGGACCCAGCAGCTGCGGGCCCCGTCGTGCTGTGTTTCCCAGCGGACTGAGGGACCAGCCGCGGGCGGACCGGACCCAGCAGATCCGGGCCCCGCCGTGCCGTGTTTCCTGGCGGACTGAGGGACCAGCCACGGGTGGACCAGACCCAGCAGATCTGGGACCTGCCGTGCCGTATTTCCAGCGGACTGAGGGATCAGCGCTGGGCAGAATGGACCCAGCAGCTCCAGGCCCCGCCCTGCCGTGTTTCCAGTGGACTGAGGGACCAGCGGCGGGCAGACCAGACCCAGCAGCTCCGGGCCCCGCCGTACCCTGTTTTCCGGTGGACTGAGGGACCAGCGGTGGGCGGACCGGACCCAACAGCTGTGGGCCCCACTGTGCCCTGTTTTCTGGTGGACTGAGGGACCAGCGGCGGGTGGACTGGACCCAGCAGCTCCAGACCCCGCCGTACCCTGTTTTCCGGCGGACTGAGGGACCAGCGGCGGGCGGACCGGACCCAACAGCTGTGGGCCCGCCGTGTGCTGTTTTCTGGCAGACTGAGGGAGCAGCAGCAGGCGGACTGGACCCAGCAGCTGCGGGCCCGCCGTGCTCTGTTTTCCAGTGGACTGAGGGAGCAGCAGCGGGCGGACCGGACCCAACAGCTGTGGGCCCGCCATACCCTGTTTTCCGGCGGACTGAGGGACCAGCAGTGGGTGGACTGGACCCAGTGGATGCGGCCCCGCTGTGCCTTGCTTCCGGCGGACTGAGGGAGCAGCACGCGGACTCGTGCAGGGTGCAGTCCATTTCCAGTGGACTGAAGGCCACCCACCAGCCCGCTGTATCCTGGAGCTGTGCAGTGAGGAGTCAGACATAGAGGTAACTCATAAGCTCAAAGTATCCAGTATAGAATCTTTTTATCCTATTGACTGTGTTTAATACTGATATTGGCATTTATTGTATTATGGTAACAAACATGATGTGATTGTTCTGCTCAAATACCTACCATGATGTGTCAGGACTGAGAATTCTCAAGGGTTCTTACAGATTCAAGGAGGACCCCCCAGGAAAGTGCTGCTTCCAAAGGGCCCCAGATAATAGAAAGAGACCTGCAACAAACATTGCCCTGTCATCAGGCAAAGAAGAGCATTAAAAACAACGAAAGAGTAGAAATGGGAAAATACACAAAAAACCAGACACAAAGATCACCACCACAGGGAAATTCAGAGAAAAGGGAAATAGGGCAAACTGAAACTCAAACACCAGGACTCTTGGAGATGGTAACTAAAGCAGATCTACTAAAATGGAAAGCAGAACTCATCTCTGAGATCAAATCAGAGATACTGCCTCAGTGAAAGACTTCCTTAACGAAGAGATCAGTGAGATGATTGAATCCAAGTTAGCAGAAGCAATGGAACCTTTTAAACAGCTTCAAGCAGAACTCTAGGGAATGATGAAGGAGAATGAAAGCTTGCGCAGCAGGATGAATGAAGCAGAGAACCGAATCTCAGACCTAGAGGACAGCATAGCAGCCAGCGAACAGGAAAGGTATAATCGATAGAAAAGAGCAAGGGATCATGAGAAATCAATTCAACAGCTTCTAGATGACTCAAAGATAAATAACATAAGATTGATTGGAGTCACTGAGGAAGCAGGAGACAGTGTAAAAGACATAAAAAATCTACTGTCAGAGATAGCAACAGAAAACTTCACAGGAAAAGACATAGACATACAGATAAATGAGGCCTATCGGACTCCA
>PVIC010034061.1:0-19790 GCA_004025085.1 Thryonomys swinderianus
GATTTGAAGCTCATGTGTTACAATTGGACACTGTTATTCTAAAGTACCCAAAGCAAAATTACTTTCAAAAGGCCTGGTAAAGCCAGGTACAGGGGCACACGGCTGTAATTCCAGTACCCTGGAAGGCTGAGGCAGGAGGACCACAAGTTCGAGCCCACTCTGGACAACTTAGTGACTTAGCACTAAGCACTGTGTCAAAATTAAAAATTTTTTGGGCCGGAGATTTAGCTCAGTGGTTCCGGCACCTGCCTCCCAAGCTCAAGGTCCTGAGTTCGATCCCCGGTAACCAAATACAATGCTGGGCGTGGAGACTCATGCCCACCAACAATCAATACCACATACCACAAAGCTGGGCGTGGTGGCTCACACCTGTAATCCCAGCACTCAGGAAGCAGAGACAGGCGGATTGCTGAGTTCGAGGCTTGTCTGGACTACATAGTGAGCTCAGGGCCAGCCTGAACTACAAAGTGAGACCCTGTCTAAAAAAAAAAATTAAAAATTTTTTTAAAGGTCTGAGGGTAGCTCAGTACAAAGACTCTGGATTCAATCCCTAGCAACACTTCCCCCCAGAAAAGCTCTGACAACCCTCCCAAATCTTGCCAGAACCTTGAGAGCTGAGGAGCTGGGTAATTCTCATCTACAGATCTGACTCCTAGGATGCCATGAACCAGGATAGCAAGAAACTGTTCTAGATCACAAAGGGATCCAGGAGGAAGCGGCAATGCACTCAGCTGCTGGGGAAGGCTTCCGACCCCTCGGGAGGAGCCTGAGGCAGAAAATCCCAAGGACCAGCACCGCCTTCCAGAAAGCTCGGCAAAACCCTACAGACACCGAATCACAGAGGGTGAACAGCCGTGGGGAAGCCAAAAGAACACAACCCGGCAGAGTGGAGGGTGAGAAGGCAAACTCTTTACAGAAATGACAGTGACGGGGGTGCACGCCTGTGTGCTTTGCCCGGCAAACCCTTCAGGCCCCACAGAGCAGGTCCAACTCCAACCATAATGTTCTCTTTGGAGTAAAATGCAATCCCATCCTCTAAAAGGGAAACCCAGAAATGTTCTTGAAAGTAAAATTTGTACTCACAGAAATTCTCGCCCTCATTTGCAATAGAGAAAATTAACTTTCTATTTCAGAGAGTAGAAGCGTTTGTCATCCATGAAAGAGAGGAAAGTACCTTCTACCTCTGCAGCCTAACCTAGTTACCTCGGCACTTCTTAAGGTTTTAGATGCCAGGATTACGTCCAGTTGCTGCCCGGTGTTGGTTCTGCAAATTAAACTATCCCCTCTGGGAATTTCCTGCTGAGCCTCAGGAGCAGCTGCTGACCCAGGCAGCTGCTTCACCCGAGGTGAGGTGAGACCTTTCCAAGAAGCAGCTGCCCCCAGTGACAAGTCAAAGCCCCAGGCGTTGGCCTCAGCTCGGGAAACCGCGCAGGGCTGTCCAGCTCTGGGGCACCGTGGACTGGCCTTCCTTGCAGCTCCGTTTCCCTTCAGTGTCCAAAGCGCTTCCTGCACGTGAAGCTCTGTGCCGAGTTCTGCTTCCCAAAAGCCCAGCATTCCTAGCATGAAGGCCACGATAGGGCAAACGTGTGTGTGCATGCATACCCGCACGTGCATACACACATGTTGACTTTTAATTCAGCAAAAACCAAAAGAATGAGCTCCTACTGGCTCCCACAGGCCCTCTCAGTTGTGAGGATGATTGCAGAACATTCGCCAGTCCCGCTCTGCTGAGCGGAGCAAAGAAGTCCTAAAACCCACTAACTAACTAACCAGCAGCTGGTTATCTCTCCATTCACAGCCCTTTGTTAATAATTCCAAAGAAGTAGGCACCTGCTGCCCCGAGGGGACCAATTAGTTTTATCCACAGACACCGTAGTTTTGACCACAGACTACACCCACAGCCACACAGGCTTCCAGCAGCACCCTCGCCAAGGGTGACACCGGGGCTGTGTAGGAACACAGGCTGTGGTGGATGTGGGCAGTCCTCAGGGCAGATGGCCCTCAAAGGCGCATCTCCACAGGAAACGGCCTCGCTGCATGGCTGGTCAACTGGCTGCAGTCCACCTGCTGCCGTCACAGACGGAGCCATTTCCCCACAAGGTGACCACTCCGGGTTCCTGGTCAGTCCACATTTTCTTGTCCCCGGGGTGTCACTTCTCTCCTTGGTCATCCGTCATCAGCCCTGATATTTTAGTTCAGCAGCACCAGTATATTCTCTAAAGGATAAAGAATTGGGGTGCAGGTAGAACACAGTTCAGATGAATTGCAGTTATATCCTTTTATTACACACTATGTCCGACCAGGCAGCACAAATGACTTTTCCAGGGTTCCCTGATGGCCTCTTTTCTAGGGGCCTTGGGACTCCAATTCTTGCTTATTCTAACATTAAGCATCACCCAGCCACCTCCATTCCTGCCAAGGAGAAGTAGGACCTTCCCACTGGGGACTCAGACCCCACGCCTGGGCAGCAGGTTCAGACCTACCTGCTGTCAACACTTACTCCACGTCCTGGGATCCAGCCTGGGACCGCGACTTGATTTATCAACTCAGATGGCCATCGTGAGCAGCCTCCAAATCGTCCTGTCCCTCAGCTCTGCTCAGCTGTGCCCTGTTACCTCTCCCATCCTATCTTCAAAATGAGGCCTCTGGTTTTGTTTTACTTCAATGAATCACACAGGTACAAATTAAAAAAACCTTTAAAAATCATACTCATAACCACCCAGAGATAACTACTGCTAACATTTTGGCTCATCTCCTTAGAGCCCTTTTTCACGCACATGTGTGTATTTCTCCTCAAAACATTCTAGACAGAGAATAATCTACACATAATTGTACATCTTTTCAATTAATATTCAATATGCAGGTATTTCTTCATGTCTAAGAATTCTGCACAAATGCCACATTTAATTATTACGGCCTACTCTACTACATAACTGAACCATAATTTGTTTTAACTATTACCTCCATTTAAGACCATTAAGATCATTATTGGCTTTTAGTATTGAACGATTTGAATGTCAAACTCTCTGTGCATTTCAGACTGTTTCTTTGGGACAGAGAGCCTTAAATGAAATCACATCCTCAAAGGGGATGAACATTCTAGGACTTGATAAATAAGGCCACACTGATTTCAAGTAAAGTTACATCAATTCATATCACACCAACAATGAATGAGAGTCAATATTTTAGGGATAAAAGACATATTGCTAATATATATTAATTTGTGTATCAGATTATTTGGTGAAACTGAATACTTCTCAAGGTTAATGGGAAAGCCAGTGTCTCTTTGTAACCATTCACATCCTTTAGGAATTTATTCATCGGCTCTATACCTACCTGCAGACCTTAACATATTCAGAATTCAGTTTCTATTTTATCTATCTCATTTGTTGCCAGGATTTTTCCAGTTCCCTTGCCTTTTAATTTTTCATTCATTTTTGGCCTGTGGAACCATTGGTTTACAAGTAAATAAATCTATTGGTCTTTTCCTTTGTAATTTCCCTTGAGCTTAGGAAATCTTTCCCTATCAGCATGTCAAATAAATATTTACCTATTTTCTTTTACTATGTTCATGGCTTCCATTGACTTGTCACTCTCGTGTGATTTCTAAGCTGCCTTTTTCCTGCCCTGCTCTTCCTCTAGGTCACTTTCTCTCTGCTCCCTGCGTCCATCCCACAAATTCCCCCTGTTCTTGGAGGAAGAAGAAACACAGCCGCTTTCAAATGAATGGCCTCAGATATTTTCCAGAAAATGTGGTGCACACAGTTGACCTAACTCTGCTGTCATCTTCTTCCAGCACCGCGCATGGGGTCAGGAGATGGTGCCCGGCACTCCCCTCGCTCCTTAAGGAGTTCACCAGTCCCTTTTCTCAGGGACACTGAGAACTCACACACACACACACACACACACACACACACTCACTCACTCACTTTCCCTTTCTCCATCTTTCACACCCTGACTTCTTGGACGAGTAGACAAGCTTAAGGAATATGACAGAATTAGACCTTCCCTAAACCCAAAAGAAAATACTGTGCCAGACCCGAAGGGCAGAGACCGTACCTCTCTCACTCACTGAATCCCATGGCCGGAAGAACGCCTGGAAGTTTCTTGAGATCTAGTCAATGATTGCTAAGGAATGATTGAAGCATCCTCTCTGTCATGTACCCCTAGGAAGTATGGAGACCAAAATATATGTAGACGATCAACTATGTAGATTATCCACAACAAGGCTGTGTTTGTTGTTTGTTGTTTGTTTTGTTTTTGTAACCAACGTAGGCTTTTTATCCCTGGCTAGCCCATGCCTGACACAGTATTAGTACTTTAACTTCAACTTCCTTAACTTTCTCTGGGACTCATCATTAAAATTATCGAGTTAGATTCAATGATCTCAAATCACTTCTGGCTATAAATTGCCATGATTACATAATTTAGAGCTGAATGCTTTTATTGGAGGTTATAAATTCTGTTCTGTCTACATATGGGCTTGGAATACATGCCATAATTTACATCTGACTGTACTTTACTGGAAACTGAAGTTCAGAGGGGAATTGCAACCATGAAGCCCACTACATAGACTACAACACAGCCCCAGAAATCACACTCCGAGCAAATGTTCCACACAACCGGGAAGCCATTACCAATATTACATATTCCTTACCATAATAACTCAAAGCCTTTATTCACTGATTCTGAAACTTGGTAGCAGGCATTCGCAGTTTCATTGTTCAAAAAAGCAACAACAAATAAAGATGTGTAGATGGAAGTCCATTTGCCATAGAAGCCACTTGGTGGGGATTCCTTACGCTAACCCTGTGGAACGCTCTCACTGGTACTAACGTAAGTAATTAATATTAAAGTGAAAATCGATCATCAGACTTCTTTTTCCACAGCTTTTGAGCTCGGTGGCATGTGTTCAGGGAGTGCCAGCTCATCTGAGTATTTGTCTAATTAGGAAGGTGAGGCTGCTGCACCTGCCACCAGCAACCATGCCATGTGTCTCAACGCCCAGTATAAATGCTTTTTGTATCACCCAGTGATTTGGATTCTGCACTTCCCACGCATGTGCAGACAATGCAGAACTGACCAAACTGTTTCTCTCCTTGCTCTCCCCCTCCTCCCTCACCGAGGTTTGTCTCCACCCCGTAGAAAACAGCGCAGGTAACAGAGAACTACCTTGATCCATGGAGTTGGAGGGGACCACACAGGGGGCATTAGGACTTGAACTACTGCGAGGAAACATGATGGGCACACCACTGGGCCAGCTTCTAGAGCAGAGGATAGGATGATGTTTTGGCCTTGTGGGCAAATAAAATGCTCATGTAGCTAACCAGGCCCCAGCTTTGGCTTCTTCTCTTACGGTGCATCCTTCATTCTAGCCACATGGGGTCTCCTCACTGCTGCTCAGACACGGCCATGATTTTGCTCAACTCATCTAACAAAGCTTGGTTTCCCAAATCTGCCTGGGAATTGTCAGCCATTCTTCAAGGTCCACTCACCAGATCATCCTAATCTCCATAAGATCTCTCTTCCTCCCCATCCTTTAGGGCATTTGAATTGCCCTTTATTAAAGTGACTTAGGTATAAATATAGGCACTAAGTTTTATGAAACCAAGGACCAAGGTACTTCTTACTCATATTTTATGGCCAGCAGTTCCTGTGATAGTCTACACAAAACTACAGACCAGCAAGAAGCAACCTATAGAAAGAGAGCAGCTATTTTCTTTCGCTGGCATCCTCTTTCCCTGAAAAGAAGCCCTCGCTGGAAAATAATCAACCTTGGAAACTAGAGACCAGAAATACCAGCCCCCATCAGCTTGTCTCTGCCTCACCTGCATCTCAGAGAAGCCACTGAGCAACAGGATAGTGATGGCAGATGATGCAAAGGCAACTTTTAGGATTAACCCTCAGAGGATTGTTGCTCCCAGCGAGGCCGATGTCCCATGACAACATCCCGTCTCAACATCAGAATTGTCCAATGACAGCAAGAACATAGGAGCAGTCTTCAAAATCTGATAAAATGAAAATTCCTGAGCCTATTTAGGATTTTTTTTGAGACAGGGTCTCGCTTTGTGTTCAGGCTGGCCCTGAGCACAGTACGTAGCCCAGGCAAACCTGGAACTCAGCAGTCCTCCTGCCTCTGCCTCCTGAGTGCTAGGATTACAGGCATGAGCCAACACGCCCAGTACTGTGGTGTGTGCTACTGATTGCTGGTGGGCATGAGTCACCATCCCTGGCATTGTGGGTAATGTGGTACTGGGGATTGAACTTGGGACCTTGTGCTTGCCAGGCAGGCACACCGAACCACTGAGCTAAATCCCTGGCCCTTCTTTTGGATTTTGATTTGGTAGTTTGAATGGTGGATAAAAATCTGGGTTTTTGGTTTTTGGTTTTTGCAAGTCCACTCAAGTAATTCAAAGCCAGGTTCCTTGGGCAACTATTAGAAAACTCTGCTCTAGGGAGTATTTCAAATGAGAGGAACAGTGCACATGATGTCAAAGAGACTCTAGCAAAGGACTTTGCTCCTTTTGCAAAAGGGAAAAATATTTCTTGGGGCTGAACTTGCAGGATGCAGAGAGTTCAACACTCTCTGACCAGAAAAACATACCAGTCAGTGTATTCATGGTTTTCTAAATGCCCAGAGAAGTATCCATGGAACAGAGGTGTAAGATGCTTTATTCCCAGATAGAACATGTACCTAAAAGGGAATCCGAAGCTGTAACATACCCAGACTAGTTCTTAACATCGATCTGTGTTTAGTTGCATAGGAAGCCACAGAAAGAACCAGCCCGAAGTGTAAGAAGAGCTTATGGTGAACTATGAGCTGGAAAAAGATTCGCCGGTTTCCTAAGGAAAATGGAGAAAATCCATCTTAAGAACAAGACTGACCCAGCTGGCAACAACATAAAATCTACCATCAGCAATCCTCTGAAGATCAGCACCATGATGCCTTGTGCTAATCCTAACCCTAACTTGTTTTAATTAATGTGTCTCAAACCTACTGTGGACCACATGTCATGCTAGACATTGGGACTGAAAGGCACTCTCGAGTCGTAAGCACGGCAGAACGCAGTTACCACGTCAGCAGAAAGAGTGAAGGCATCAAGACAGTGTACGCTGCAGGAGCCCCAATTTGCCAGGAGAGGGGGAAACCGAAGACTGAGACCCAATCTTTGAACTGGCAGATTCCTCCGGGATTATCAAGGATGAATCAATGTGCTTTCCCTCTACCTGTTCCAAGACACAGGAGAATTTTCCAGCTAAGAGAACTGACATCATCCATTGGCCCGTGGCTTTCAGGGAAGGCAGCTAGCTCACAGCAGCGCTCCGGTGGCTCATCAAGCTTTCCCAGCCAGGCTACAACGTGTTCGCTCCCAGCCCTCTGTTCACTGAGGCGGGTGTATCCCCACAGACCTCGGAGTAGGGGCTGAGGGCCTGCCTGCTGTTCAAGGCAGGATGGCTGGAGACCCTTCTCACAGGAGAAGAAAGAAGCCAAGTTATAGGCGGAAGTAAGGAAGCTGAGGCCCTACATGTACATGAATTCATGCTTAATTCACATTTTCACTCCTATATTAAGTAAGTTAGGTTGTGTGGAAAAAGTCATGCTCGACTGTGTGGTCCACAATCTGAAGCACCAGCTAGCCAGCCACAGGAAGGCGACCCACTTGACAGTGACAGCCATGTCCCTCTGCAGGGTGCAGGCAGTGGAAGTGCTCTTCCTCCCAAGCAGGTACCGGACATGGCCCTTCCAGGCTCAGGGAGCAGCCCCTGCTTCCATCTCTGCATAAGAATGCTGCGGAGGAGACACCATGTCAAATATAAATAGTAAAGAGAAATGGCTGCAGCGAGTGCGGAGCTATTTTACTATGCAAGTGTTTATTTTTATGAGGCATCTGCAATTTTTCTTAAGGTTACACACTGAGTAACTGCAATCATTGATTACATTAATGGATTACCTCTGGAGAAGGAATCTAATTACATTTTTGCACAAATTGCAAAATGTAGATTAATTTCAAACTTCCTTGCAGCCCTGTGACTCTTTTCTTGAGTTCAGTGATGGGGGCTTTGGGTCGAGAGGCCCAAATCATGGCAAAGTAGCCAGAGCCTAGAGACAGCTTTCTTCTATCATTCAGCAAATATACACTAAGCGCCTTGCCTTCTCCACGCTCCAGCCCTGTCTGAAGGACTCAAGATACAGATGCAAAAAAGACAATGTTTCTTCTCCCCCAGTTTCCTCAAGTGTTAAACAGCTTCAAGAACCATAAACCCCCAATATCCCTGCACCTATTTAAGTAGCTGCTAGAGTTTATTTTCTGAACACCAGTTAGAATCTTGTGCCTCCAACTCCAGGAGTTGCCTTTCGCCCTGAGAGGGAATCTGAAAGCACAGGAAAGGGATTAAATAGGAGGAAACTAAGAGGGCAGCTGTGGCCCAGTGATAGCTCTACCGAAGCAGGATTAGTTTATGCAGAGAAGGCACCAGCAAAGGAATAGGAAGCTAAGGACAAAGCAGATGAAGAGAACTTTAAAGAGCAACACAAGTGACTAATAACCATTTCTCAAACTCAACCCTTCCCACAATCCCAGTAATGAAAACTTCCAAAATAGTCTTCATCAATCAAATTAGATATATTGAGGGGTAGCAAAAGAATTCCTGATGTAGGTAAAACTGAACAGGACTATAAACTGGCACGACTTTTATAGAAAACAATTTGGCATAATTTTTCAAAAAATCTCAAACATCTACGTTTTTTGAGCCAGTAGTTCCTATTCTGGGCATTTATCCTACACAGATCAGAAATATTACCAAAGATTTATACACAAAAACTATTATGATAACCTGAGTATAGTATCTCAGAACTAGTTAATACAACTATTTAACTTTAAAGGAAAGATTAAGTGAAATATACGTATCCAGATGGGAGAATATTATGAAATCATTAAAATTATGTTTATGAAGAGTTTGAGGACAAGAGAAAATGTTTACCATAAATAAAACTAGGATCCTAAAATTATATATATAGTTATATATATGTAAAATGCAAGGAAAGGCAAAGAATATAGTCAATTATGTGAATCACTTGATACATTTTTTCCAGTCCTCTACACTTTACTCCAAAGTTTCCTATACTAACCATGATTTAATTTGATAATCAGAAGAAATTAAATAAGCAGATGGAAAAGAACATGTAAAAGGAAGACATTAATGTAACAGGGAAAGTAAAAAGGGTGTCCCTCCATACTTCACAGAACTGGACTGATAAGTGGGTACAGAAGGTTAAAACCTAAGACTTTAGCACTCGGTGACAATGTCGTCTCAAATTTCCTCCCTCCTTTCAAGACTAACTGGATTTCCTGCTAGATTTCAACCTCCCCAAGTCTTCAAGGTGGCCTGGGCCTGAAATTTTCAGTCTTACTGGATTCCACCTTCATGGGCTCCAACTGAAATCCTAGCTGGTCTAGATACTTTATACACTGACCTATAAAAAAGTTTCAAAAGAACTACAGCATTTTTTCAAAATAGGTGCAATATTAGTGTAATCCGATTGTACTGCAATCGAATTTTCTCCCTACCCCACCCCCCAAAAACTCAAAACTGACTATAATCGGTAACTCACTTCAGACCCTGTCTCTGGAGACTCCAGGTCCCCTGAGATGATGAATTAGTCCTGGAAAGCTTCTAAAAAGGGCGCCCTATCCGTTCAGCACTTACCTTTCACGCAGTAAACCATCAATGCTTAATGATGAGGCCAACAGCAATGAGTAGATTGATCGATAATAAGCTGAGAGGGCGCATTTCATTTCCATGTTCCTTCGGGATGGGTGCCCAGCAAATGGATGGAAAACCACCCTGTAGAGGAGACGGCAGAGCACAGCTCTTCCTCGCTCGCTCAGCCATTGTTCGCCCCCTACTGGCGGCAGCTCACAGTTCCCAGGGTGGGGCTGGAGTTGTTAGGAGACCCTGCTAGAGTTCTGCCCGCTGACTCCGAGGTTACCGGCCATTTCCTCACCGGTATCTTTTGCCCATGCAATTTTAATAAGCTCAACCGCAAGAAGGGAAAAAGGAGCCTGGAATCATACTGAATTATTTACAGCTCCAATCCCGGAGGCGGAGGAACCCCTTTCCTGAAAGTGATAGCTACTCACTGATTCTCCCCTCATGCCTCTTAATGAGAATTGGGTTTAAAAAGCAAACAATAAATATCTACCTTCTTAAATCTGGGTTTGTAAATAATTAGTGAATTTATAAATTGTGTTCCAGTTGACGTTTTTTCCCCCCCGGAATAATTTTGAGACTTTAGACTCGATTAGAAAAAAATAAAAGGTAGGGTCTTTGGGTTGGTATATCTGTATTTATTGAAATATAACACATACGAACCTGGAGGGTCATGGAGAAATGGTGGGTGCTGCTGGCACAGCTATTCCTGGATAGAGGGCCTGATACTGGGAAGTCATCAAACTGAACACCACCCCCCCCCCCAACACTGGTGCAGAGGCCATGGCAGAATATCGGTAGAAGGTAGAGCAGACGGAAGACAGGAAGAAGAGAAGACCCATTGTTACGGAGAAGCTGGACTGATCACGCAGAGCAAAGGCATCCATCGAGCAAACTGGTCATAGAGGAATCCAGAACCCAAGCAGAGAGCCTAGCTTCTCACTGAGAAACAGAGCCCCAGACTTAAAACAGGAGAGGACTGTACAACAGGAAGCAGTGAAGAAATCACCAGACAGTATCCTCCCAGTGGTCCACTCAGGAGGAAAAGAAAATTGGGCCACTTTGCTGAGAGAAAGAAGGGAAGAGATGGACAGCCACAGTGGACTGCTGGCAAGTGGTCAGCAGATCAAGGGAATTTATGTTGTGAAGTAGAGAACAGGTCCAGCCAAACTCTGCCCCCAGGTCCACCCAGGGCTCTGACTACAAAGGGTTGGAGACACCCACTCTGCTCTGCGGCCAGGTATGAGGCACAGGGTCCTGGGCTGGTGGCAGGAAAGAAACACTCTTCTCTCACAGGAACAGTGGACACGTGCAAAAAGGCAACACAGCAGCTGAGAGAGCTGTGTGGGGGTCACCGAGGACAGACCTGAGCAAGAGACGCAGGGAAGACTGTGATTGAGGAAAAATACTAAACATTTTACCGGCAGCAACCCAGGAATTAAACCAAAGACCAAATAAAAATAGAAGTAAGAAACTTAAATAATATGCAAAACCAGAATTCCAGATCACCACAGGGAAATTTAGTGAGTAATGAGATGAAACAACCTGAAACTCAACCACCTGGATTCCCTAAACTGACAACAAAAGAGGATCTAGAAAAAAATGAAATCAGAAATAATTTCTCAGATAACAACAATGTCCATAGTGAAAGATATATTAGTAACTCTAAAGAAGAACTCAGGAAAATGATGGACTCCCAGTAGATGAAAGTAATGAAATCCATTAAACAGATTTTCAGGAGACAAATCTCCATTGAAAGCTTATGTACCAGAATGCACCAGTGCAAGGACAAAGTATTAAACATACAAGACAGGATTGCGATTAGTGACCAGGAAAGGAAAGGAAAGATTTCTTAAAAATAGCAAGGGAACATGAATCAATCCAGCAGCTGCTAGATGATTCAAAGAAGAATAAGACTGACCAGAGTCAAGGAAGAAACAGGGGATAGCGCAAAGGACATTAAAAACTGTTCACAGAAGTAATGGCAAAAAAACTTCCCAACCAGGAGAAAAGACTTTGACATACAGATAAGTAAGTCATACAGGAATCCAACTGGCTGTGATGAAAAACAAAATCCATATGTAGGCATATAAAGTCAAGATTCCAGAAACCCAGCAAAAGAACAAAATATTGAAGACAGTTAGGAAAAGAAACAAATCACAAACAAAGGAAAGCCCATCAGAATTATAGCAGACATTTCAACAAAAACCTTCACGTCAAGGAGAGCCTGGAGTGAAGTATTTCGAGTCCTAAAAGAAAAGAACTCCCAACCTAGATTGATGGATCCTGAAAACTAGCCTTCAAAAAAAAAAAAAAAATCAATGGGGAAATACAATACTTCCCACAACAAAGAACACCTAAGAAAAGAATACTAAACCAGTACTTCAAAAAATTCTCAACAACACCTCAAAAAATGATGGTCACAACTTCATGAGGCCCAATAGAGTGAACCCATTAGGCAAGGTAACAAATTAAAAGGGGGGAAAAACAAAGAACCAACAACAGGAAAATATGACAAGGATAAGTCAATACATATCAGTTACAACCATTCATGTGAACGGCCTCAATTCACCCATCCAAAAAAAAAAAATAGATGGCAGAATGGATTATGAAGCAAGATCTAATAACATGCTACAGTCAAGAATAACACTTAATTTAAAAAGAAATTCATAGAGTGAAAGTAAAAGGATGGAAAACAATTCTCCATGAGATTGAAACTCACAAAAAAGCAGAAATAACTATCTTATTTGCAAAAAAAAATTAGATTTCAGACCAAAACTAATTAAGAGTCACTACATTCTTATAAAGGAAACAATCCAAGAAGAGATGACAAACATAAATATGTATGCACCAAATGCTAGTGCACCCAAATACATAAAAATATTAATGGACATAAAAAAATAAGCAGTAGGGCCGGAGAGTTAGCTCAGTGGTTCCGGCGCCTGCCTTGCAAGCTCAAGGTCCTGAGTTCGATCCCTGGTAACCACATACAATGCTGGGCATGGAGAGTCATGCCCACCAGCAATCAATACCACATACCACATACCACAGTGCCGGGCGTGGTGGCTCACGCCTGTAATCCCAGCACTCGGGAGGCAGAGGCGAGGATTGCTGAGTTCAAGGCTTGCCTGGACTACATAGTGAGCTCAGAGCCAGCCTGAACTACAAAGCGAGACACTGTCTCAAAAAAAAAAAAGCAGTAGTACAATACTAGTGGGGTAACTCAATACCCCACTGTAACAAATAGATCAACTAGACAAAAAAATCAACAATAAAATATTAGAGCTGAACCAAACTTTTGAACAAAGGGACTTGTAATAGATGTCTACAAGGTATTCCATCCCACAAAATCAGAATACACATTCTTCTCATCTGCACATGGGTCATTCTCTAAAATAGACCACATGTTAGTTCACAAAGCATGTTTAAATAAATGCAAAGGAACTGAAATTCTCCTCTCTACATTGTCAGACCCCAGTGCAATGAAAGTGGAGATCAATAGCATAAAAATGCACAAGAACATAAACACATGGAAATTGAGTAACACTCTCAACAACCAATGGGTCACAGAAGAAATTAGACAGTTTCTATAATTAAATGATAATGTTAATGTAACATACAGAAATTTATGAGACACAATGAAAGAAGGTCTATGGGGGAAATTCATAGCAGTGAACTCAAATAAACAACCTGATGCTAAACCTCAAACTTCTAAAAAGAAAAGACCAAAATAAACCCAAAGCTCATATAAGGGAGGAAATAAGGAACAGAGACTAAGAATGATACAAAAAAAGTATAGTAGAGACTAACAATGATACAAAAAGAAAAGAAAAGAAGAAAAGAGAAGAAAAGAAAATCAACAAATCGAGTTGGTTCTTCAAAACCAAAGTTGACAAATCCTCAGCCAAGCATACAAAAAACAAAAAAAGAAAGAAAAAAAGGCTCAAATCCATGCAATTAGAAATTTAAAAAGTGAAATCACCACAGATCCAAAAGAGATTCAGAATTTAATCAATAACTACTTTGAGAATCTGTTCTCCAAAACGATGGAAAGCACAGAAGAAATGGACAGACTCCTAGATATATATTATGAAAGTTGAATGAAGATATAAAAATTCTAAACACCCTGATATCAATCAGTGAAATTGAAAATGTAATTAAAAACTTAATTGACAAAGAAAAGTCCTTGTCCTGATGGCTTCACTGCTGAATTCTACTAGAAATTTAGGGAAATGCTAATGCCACTATTTCTCAAACTCTTTAGTGAAATTGAAAGGGAAGCAGGGCCGGAGATGTAGCTCAGTGGTTCTGGCACCTGCCTAGCAAGCGCAAGGTCTGATCCCTGGCAACCACATACAACAATACCCAGCACGGTGACTCACATCCACCAACAATCAGTACCGCATACTACAATGTCAGGCATGGTGGCTCACACCTGTAATCCCAGCACATGAGAGGCAGAGGCAGGAAGATTGCTGAGTTCGAGGCTAGCCTGGGCTACATAGTGAGCCCAAGGCCAGCCTCAACTATAAAATGAGAACCTGCCTCGGGGGAAAAAAAAAAAAGGAAGCAATATTCCCAAATTCATTCTTGGAAGCAAGCCTTACCTTGACTTCAAAAGCAGAGAAAGGCTCAAACAAAAAATATAACTATAGATCAAACTCCCTAAAGACCATTGATGCAAAAATCCTTGATAAAAAACTGGCAAACAGAATACAGAATCGTCAAGAAGATCATACACCCTGACCAAGTTGGATTTATCCCAGGGATGTAAGGGGGATGTAAATCAATAAATATTATATATTAACAGACTCAAGGACAAAAAAAACCCACATAATCATCTCAACAGATGCAGAAAAAGCATTCAAGAAAATCCAACATCCATTCATGACAAAAAATAAATCCTACAGAAAACTGGAATAGGTGTTTCTATCTTAACCTCATAAAATCCATCTAGGACAAATCAACAGCTAAAATCCAACAAAGTAGTCAAAAACTGAAAGCTTTCATTGTAAAATCAGGAACAAGACAAAGATGGCCACTATCACCACTCCTGTTCCATATAGTTCTGGAAACATTAGCCACAGCAATTAGACAAAAGAAAGAAATAAAAAAGTGTAAAAGGAAATAAAGAAGGTAAACCATCCTTATTTGAAGATAACAGCATACTCTACACAGAGGACCCCAAACACTCCATCAAAACTGCTAGACTTAATCGTTAGATTCAGTAGAGTAGCTGGATACAAGGTCAACACTCAAAAATCAACAGCCCTCTTGTGCGTGAATTACAGACTCACTGAGAGAGAAGTTAGAGAAACAATTCCTTTCACAATAGCATACAAAGAAATGAAATACCCAGGAATCCATCTAACAAAAGACATAAAAGTCATCTACTCTGAAAACCACAGCACTCTGAAAAAAAGATTGAAGAGGATATCAAATAATGGAAAGACACCCCTTGTTCCTGGGCAGAAGAACCAATATAGTAAAAATGGCCATCCTTCCAAAACTGCTATATAGATTCAACGCAATTCTAATTCAAATCCCAAGAGTATATTTCACAGAACAAGAGAAAATAAACCAAAAAAATCATTTGTAACCAGAAGAGACCCATGATAGCAAAAGCTATGCTTGGCCACAAAGACATAGCCAGAAGTATCACAATCCTCAACTTGAACTACACTTCAAAGCTACTATGATTTAAAAAAAAAAAAACCAGCATGATACTGACAAAGAAAAAGACCCAAGGATCAGTGGAACAGACTAGAGGATGTAGAAACAACTCCAGACGTACTACACCACTTTCTTTGACAGAAGAGCCACACACCCTCAATGGAGGAAGGACTGTCGCCTTAATAAGTGGTGCTGGAAAAACTGGGATTCAACCTTCCAAAGATTAAAACTAGACCTACATCTTTCACCATGCACTACGCTGACATCAAAGTGGATTAAAGCATTAACCTTGCTGGAAGATAGGTTAGGTAGAACTCTTGAAGACGCTGGCATAGGGAAAGACTATACAAACAAAACCTCAGTAGCACGGGAACCAGCACAAGGAATCAACAACTGGGGTCTCATCTTATTAAAAAGCTTCTGGGGCCGGAGGGTTAGCTCAGTGGTTCCAGCGCCTGCCTCACAAGCGCAAGGGCCTGAGTTCGATCCCCGGTAACCACATGTAATGCTGGGAGTGGAGACACGCCCACCAACAATCAACAACAACAACAAAAAGCTTCTGCACAGCAAGAAAGAACACCAACAGAGCCAAAAGACAGCCCACAATATGGGGAAAAATATTTTACCCCCATGTTCCTCAGACTAAAGACTACTACCTAGAATATATAAAGAACTTTAAAAAATCAGACCCCCTCAAATTTAAAAACTGTATTCAAATATGGGCATCTGAAATTAGCAGCCATTTTTCAGATGAAGTAAAAGCAGCAAAGAACCATATGAAAAAATGTTCAACAACATGAGTCATTTGAGAGATGCAGATGAAAACACAGATTCCATCTCACTCCAGAGAGAATGGCTGCTACCAAGAAATCAAACAGTAACAAATGCTGGTGAGGCTGTGGGGAGAAAGGAACACTTCCCCACTGTTGGTAGGAAGGTAGACTGGTGTAACCACTGTGGAAATCAGTGTGGAGATTCCTCAAAAAACTAGGACTGGGGCCGGAGATTTAGCTCAGTGGTTCCAGTGCCTGCCTCGCAAGCACAAGGTTCTCAGTTCGATCCCCAGTAACCACATACAATGCTGGGTGTGGTGACTCATGCCCACCAGCAATCAATACCACGTACCACAGTGCCGGGCATGGTGGCTCACACCTGTCATCCCAGCATTTGGGAGGCAGAGGCAGGAGGATTTCTGTGAGTTCCAGGCTTGCCTGGGCTACATAGTGAGCTCAGGGCCAGCCTGAACTACAAAGTGAGAACCTGTCTCAAAAAAAAAAAAAAAAAAAAACAACTAGGACTGGAGGTCCCATTTGACCCTGCTAGTTCCTGCTACATATATCCCTGAAGTATTAAAAGCATCATACCACAGCGACATATGCACACCCGTGTTTAAGCAGCAGTTTATAATAGCTTAATCTTGGAAACAGCCCAAATGCCCATCAACTGGAGAATGTGTTTTTAAAAAATAAAATGGAATATTACTCAGCCATAAAGAATGACAGAGACATTGATAGCTAAATGGATGCACCTTGAGGCCATATTCATGAATGAAATAAATAGGACACACATGTGAAAATACCACATCATTTCTCTAGTGTGAGAAGCTGAAAGTGTAAATGAGGTCCAAAATGTATGATAGATACTGTGTGAAATAGGAAGGAAATCTTCAAAGGGGAAGGGGAACTGGGGGGAAGTAAAGAAGTGAAAGAAAAACATTAAAGGTAAAAAGAAAAAGATAGAAACAAAGCTTATATATGCAGGCAGGTAGAGGGGCTGAAGGGAAGGCAGAGGAATGGGAAAAAATAAGAACCAAGAAGTGTCGTGTACAGGTTCAAATTCTCAGTGATGAATGTGATCTAATAAATGCCTGAACTTTGTCTTTTTGATGTAGAATTATGAGAGCTGGGCCTCTTTTTTACTGTTATTAAATAAGCCCACTAATAAGTCATTAGTCCACAAAAATTTATTTTCCATGTGTTATATTGATTAAAATTGAGTTTGATACATTTTAAGTATACATTATGATCCATTCATCACTGAGAATTTGAACCTGTACATGATGTATCTTGACTAATATTTATTACACAAGGATGCAAGCTCCATGAGGGCAAGGACTGCTGCGTTTTCCATCCAAGGCTAAGAATCATTCCCGGCAAATGATGCATGAACCCTACACTTCAAATGTCACTCTCCCTGACCTGTAACTCAGTTTCCTTCTCTGGAAGACACCGCTGGCATCTTGTCTTTCCACACCCCATAGCACCGGCCCTCGGCACCTTGAGTCGGTGTGGGCCACATCGTCCAGGAGAACAGGGTCTCCCCCTCCCACCTCCAGCGCGGTGCAAGCCGCAGACCCTCAGAAAACACGAGGGAAAGCCGGTCACCCCAAGAACCGCAGAGCCACAGAGAACTGACAGGACTCACATGCGGTCAGTTTCCCATCCTCTACTTTGATTTGATGAGGAAACAGTTGGTGAATAACTTTTGAAACTCTACTTTTCTGTTAGGTCAGCTAAGCTAAGCAAGTAACTAATTTCGACTCTTGACCCAGAGGCCCCTCCTCCTGCTTGACATGAAGTGATGCTTACCTCCTAGAAATAAAAAGCTCCCTTGAGAGCAGGAACAGATGACACAGGATGGGAGGAAAAGCATGCGGTACTCACACGACACTCAGGCCAGGCTGGGCTGGGGCGACGGATGGCAAAGGTGCTGTTGGTGGGAAGCTGCGGACTGGGCCCCAAAGTCAGCATAATCCTGTGGACCACCGCCTGAGGGAACCTTCCTTCTCTACCCTTTCCCGTCCTGGGCCGAGCTCTGGGGAGGAGCCATGTGTGCATCTACTTTGGCCAGTTTCCTTAGCAAGCATGCAGTCTCTAGAAGCTCCAGGAAGTGGGTTGGGGTGGCGTGCAGAACGCAGATGCTCCTGTCAGTCAAACAAGGTACCTCCACACCCGTGTTTCACAGCCTCTCGGCTTCAGAAGTTTATACACACGCCTCTAACTGTTCATTTCTAATTTGGTGCCAGGAGCCCAAGCCTAAGCCTCCAGGAAATGTTATATAATTAGCCTCCTTTAATCAAAGTGAACAGAGACCGGGGTCTGACACTGAATGATCCCCAGCACCAAGGACACTGGACATCCCTTGGCTCGATTTCAGGATTTTAATCCAAGTCTACACACAGCACACTGAGGGCCATTCATTAATTTTCTATCAGCAGCTTGTTAGGACTGAAAACAAGGGACAGGGAATCAGCTCTCACCACAGGGTGTGAAAAGGCACCAGCTTTGGGGAGGGGGCCCAGAGTGACAAGTGGGGGCAGAGGGGGCAGGGCAAAGCCACTGAGGGGCAAAACTGCCTAGAAAGTAGAAAGACGTAAAGGCTCCAGCTTCAAAATGAGTTCTATTCTGAAACCTCATTTGTGAGTCACTTATTTAGAATTCAGAACCCATTTCCAGAGAAGTCATGTCTCTTATAAATGATGATTAGGTTTTTAGGCTGGTCCACAAAAGCCTATTTAACTCATAATGTAGATGAAATACTATACATTTGCAATGAAAAGCAATAGAAAAAAAAATCCTGTTGTGATACCAGTAATTAAATGGAAAAGAAAAACAGAAAAGTGGAAAATAAATAGCTCTCCTTCATTTCTTTTGAACGCTAGAGCCCTAAGATGGAGGGGGTGACCGGCCCAGGGCCTGAGGGCGAGGAGGGCTCCCACGCCCCCAGGTGATGGAGGTGAAGATGGGCACTCCACTCAGGGTGGCTGGAGGCCAAGCAGGACAAGCCTTCTGGAGAAGCCAAGGGAAGGGCCTCCTCCTGAGAGGCGGGGAGCCCCTGGCTGCGGAGGAGACTGGGCAGCAGCAGCTGGGTCCAGCCCCACCCGGCCTCTGCTAGCTCTGGTGAGGGCGCTGGCCCTCCCGAGTCTCGCTGACTGCCTTGAGGACTGCCTGGGGGCCGCCAGCACGGCCAGCTCACACCCACTGCCGTGGCCCCCGTCCTAGAGGGGACCGCTACGGGAAGCCCACATGGACAGCTGTTCCAGCATAACTCAGGAAACTCCAAAGGGCCACTCCTAGGCCAGCTCCTCCAAGGCCTATTCCTGCCCTTTCTTTTTTTGAGACACAGTCTCTCTCTGTACTTCAGGCTGGCCCTGAGCTCATTATGTAGCCCAGGCAAGCCTCGAAGTCAGCAATCTCCTGTCTCTGCCTCCCGAGTGCTAGGATGACAGGCGTGAGCCACCACGCCTGGCACTGTGGTATGTGGTGTTGATTGCTGGTGGGCTTGAGTCACCACGCCCAGCATTGTATGTGGTTACCGGATCGAACTCAGGACCTTGCGCTTGGGAGGCAGGTGCCGGAACCACTGAGCTAAATCTCCGGCCCTTCCTGCCTTTTTTTTTTTTTTTT
>PVIC010034062.1:0-19809 GCA_004025085.1 Thryonomys swinderianus
TGTTATACAACAGATGGGAGCTTATTTATATAGCCCTAGCTCAAATGTGACCTCACAAATGTTTGATCAAAAATTTTTGCCAAATCAAGGCCTAAAAAACAGACTAAAAAGAGACAAAAGCTTCTAAAACTCTCTGTCAAAAATGATAAAAAAAATTAAGACATTTATGGTGGGGGCTAAATCTAATCCTGCCACACACACAGATGTTGTTACTAAAAAATCTAATAAACCCATGTGGGAAGATCAATGGCCCTTAACTAAAAAAAAAAAAAATTCTAGCCAGGTGTGGTGGCTCACACCTGTAATCCCAGCACTCAGGAGGCAGAGACAGGAGGATTGCTGAGTTCAAAGCTTGCCTGGGCTACATAGTGAGCTCAGAGCCAGCCCGAACTACAAAGCAAGACCCTGTCTCAAAGAAAAAAAAAATTCTAACAACTACACACCTAGTACAAAAACACATTCAGGAGTCTAATTCACCTTGAAATTCACCTATTTTTGTCATTAAAAATCTAAAAAATACAGGTTACTACAATACCTTAAAAAAGTAAATACATCTATAAAAGTGATGGGAGCTTTACAACCTGAGATGCCTGTTCCTGGCTTCATACCTAAAAATACTTATAAAATCATTATTAAAGGACTGCTTTTACACAGTTCTATTACATCCAAATGATTGCAAACGTTTGGCCTTTAGTGTCCCGTCAGTCAATTTTCAGAAACCCATAAAACGCTATCATTAAAAAGTGCTTCCACAAAAAATGGCTAACAGTCTAACCCTATGCCAAAAATTTGTTAATGTGGCTATAAATGACACCAAAGAGGTTTAACCAAGCTTATTTTTACAGTATATAGATGATATTTTAATTGCTCATTTCAATAACAGATATCTTTTGACAGTGTTTCAATTTTTACAACAAAACTTACAAGCCTCAAGGTTAGTCATAACATCTAACAAAATTTTAAAAAGCTCCTTTTATGTATCTTAAATATCAGTTATATACTGATAAGATTTCTGTCCCTCCTATACATTTAAAAAAAGATAATTTAAAAACTCTAAATGACTTTCAAAAATTGTTAAAAAATATAAATTGGATAAGGCCTTATTTACAACTTTCTACACATGATCTTAAGCCTTTATTGAACATTTTTTTAAAAAATGCTATTCCAGCTGGGTGTGGTGGCTCAGGCCTGTAATCCCAGCACTCGGGAGGCAAAGGCAGGAGGATTGTTGAGTTCGAGGCTTGCCTGGGCTACATAGTGAGCTCAGAACCAGCCTGAACTAGAAAGCAAGACCCTGTCTCAAAAACAAACAAACAAACAATGCTAATCCAAATTTCCATCAAAAATTAACAAATAGTACTAAAAAAACATTTTAAAAAAGACAATAAATAAACTTTAACCTTTCTAGATTACTCTCAGTCGTGGGGTACGTATATATTAGCTATACCTCACACACCCACTGGGGTATTGTTTCAGTCAAAACCTCTTATATAAATGCATCTGCCAGTTTGGCCAGCTAAAGTTTTAACTCCTTATTATAAACTGACAACAGCTCTCATTCAAAAAATTAAACAAACTACAAAACAACATACAGGGTTAAAACCTCCTTTTATTGGAGTGCCATATTCCAAAAAACAACACCAATGGTTAAATACATTCCAGTTCCTGGGCTCTTACTTTTGCTTGTTATCCAGGACAAACTGTTACTCATTACCCAGCTGACAAATTGTTACATTTTGCTAATAAACATGCTTTCATTTTTCCTTTTCTTGTAACAAAAAAACCTATTCTAAAAACAATGTTGATTTTTACTGATGGCTCCTCCAATACATAAACAGCTTATATTATACAGGGTCAAGCTACTCAATAACAAACTCATTTTAAATCAACACAAAAAGTTAAATTAAGTACAGTCTTTACTGTTTTACAACACTTTCCAAATCAAGCTTTTAATTCCAGCCTGCAGCCCAGACTCTGGAGATGAAAGGTGACAGAGACCTTGACAACCCTCTTCCCCAGTACAGATCTCTGCGGACCCTCCTCTGCTGGCTCAGAGTCATCCTCACAACATAACACTGGACAAACCCAGAGCCAGTGGGCCGCTCTGAACCCACCGTGATTTGACTCGTCCAGGGCTTAATCCTTGGTCTGGAGCCAGAAGGCAGCCAACCCCGAGCCCTAGGCAGCTCCAGAAAGGGCCTCCAGCATGGCCCTGGGCACGGGCCGCCCCGCAGCACCGAGCAGGGACCCCGTTGCTGCTGGGAAGCAGGGCCCCGCGGGGCCTAACTGAGTGAGGAGAAGCGCCCGCAACAAGTGGAGGCGGAGCCTGGAAACGGGGTGGGGCTGGGGGCAGGGGCCGGGCCACCAGCCTGGCACCCCGGGGACACCGCCATCCCCTCGAAGCTCCTCCTCTCCAGCCTCCGCCATCGCTGCCCCGCCCCTGCGATCCCTGGCTGTCCCCGGGTACCCTGCGAACCCTCAGCCCCGCAACCTCAGCGATCGCTGGATGCCCTGCGAACCCCCATGGCCCCCGTGGTCCCCGGGCACCCCGCGAAACCCTGACTCCTCACGACCCCACCGGCACCCGCGATCCCCTTGACTCGCCAGACTCCTCTGACCCCCGCACTCTCCGGGTTCCCGCGGCCCAGCACTCACTGCTGCACTGGGCGTCCTCACAGCGCTTGAACTCCGCGAAGCGACGTCCGCGGCCCAGGGACTGCTGTGCCGGCCCCTGTCCGGGGGTCCCGGGCAGCAGCAAAGCCAGCAGCAGCGCCAGAAGCAGCATCCACGCCAGAGCCATGTTGCGGTCTCGCCCGCACCACCTGAGGCTGGGGAGGCGTCTGGTGCTTACCAACGCTCCCACCCCGCTGCTATGGCGACCACGCGCTCCCTGCACCACAATGCTGCGTAGCCGCCCCACCCGCCTGGAACACGACCTCCGGGGTCAGCCATTCCTGGAAGGTGCACGCGCATGCACACACGCGCAGTGAGAGCCTCCAGCAGGGGAGGGAAGGGCAGAGCAGGTACCACGGGGCAGCATGCAGGGAGGGAGGCCCTGACACACACAATCCAGGTGGAGAAAGAGACACAGAGGTCTCCCCCTCAGGCCCACTGTCCCGCAGGCAATAAGCGGGAGCACAGGACTCACTGAGACCAAACTGGGATCCTGACAAACAGTGCAGAGGCCTGCCGGGGCGGGGGCGAGGTGGTACGCGCCCCTGCCTGCCTCTGTGGGGAGGCAGGAAAACGGTGTGGGAAGGTCCAGGGAGTGGGTGCCAAGGGCCCGGCTGAGGACAGGGTCCAGGCTAACACGCTCATACGAGGCGCCGTGCACAGACACACAAGGCCTTTCCCCAGGGTGGGAGACACTTCCTGGCTACAACTTTCAGGACCCACAGGGCCAGCCAGCATCACCCTGCAGAGGGCCACAGACGGGCACTGCCAGTCTGTGCCACCACCACATGTCCCCAAAGGGTGGGCCTGAGCCCGGTGACTCCATCCTGCCTCTTAGAGCTGCAGCTACCACGGAACTGGCCTGGACACAGGGCAGGTGGTACTGAAGCTGATCCGGGTCCTGGCGATCCGCTCCCTACTGCATCTCCGGTCCCCGCTGGGTGCCCAGCAGCCCGATCCCCCCTGAGCAAGCATCCACCAACGTGCCGAGTTCTGCCCTGCACACTCAGGTCTCCCATCCCGGGCCCATGCACTGCGCCCCGAGACCCGAATCCCAAGAGTGGGCCTCCATCCTATTGCCCTGCACCGACCCTCCTAGCCAGGACTGGATTCAGACGCCAAGCCAGGAGGCACAGCTCCTAAGGGGATTCGTGTGGGCAACACAACCACCTCCAGAACCCATGCAGACCATAGGCCGAGGTGGCAGACCCGGGTCCAGCAGTTGCCGCTCACAACCCCTGCCCCGTGGGGCCATGAGGGCGTAGGGCCAAGGGGACATTGGGCCAGGGCACCCCACCCCACCCCCGCTGCTACAAAACGCTCACCCGTTCAGCACAACACGCACTGCATAGCCGGGAAAGCCACCAGGCTAGGGTGCAAAACCCGCCAAGGACTGACAGTGCATGGCCTGGCAAGAGCTCTGCCTCAGTCAGATGGACCAGGGGCCCAACTCGTCCTGGCTTGCAAGCGAGGCCCCCCGCACCTCCTGCGCCTGCCGCTGAGCTCCACACAGAAAGTCACGGTCCTGTTGACCCGCGGTCCTGGAAATTGCCCTGCTGGCAAGGCCGCCTCCAGAGGACAGGACGCTCAAGCCAGAAGCCAGCCTGCTAGGCCGCATTGGCCCAGGCTCCGCTGCCCAGCACACGAGGCCTGCAGTACCTCGAGCTGAGGACGCGCTGCGCTTTTTCTGCCAGGCAGGGGCTGCCCGCGGGGTCAGGCACATGTGCTGTGCATGCAGATGTGTTCAGGTGCACGCAGCCAAGGCAGTTGGCATGGGTGGGGCCGCATGGAAGTGGGGCCCGCACCAGTAGCGGCCACCAGAGGGCGCTCTACCCCACCAAGCCGCACACCAAGCCAGGCAGGCCCTACAGCCTGCCAGCAAAGACCCATGCCCACACCCCTAGCAAATGCAGGCCAAGACCAGGGCGCCTGGGCTCTGCCTCAGCATTGCCTTCTCCTACATCACCAATGTGAGCTGAACGCATGGCCCTGCCCATAGGACTCAAGGATCAGCCTCCAAGAGCCTCACTCCTGCACTCTCCCCTCATGCAGCTCCTCCTGCTAACCACCCCAGAAACACAATACGGTGACAGCGATAGGGTGGCATTCCATATGAACGGTGCTCGTGTCTGCTCCACTCACACTCTCTCCCTGTCTTTCTCACTCACGGGGATCAAACACATTCCAATTTCTGGGATGCCCTGGGAAGACACCCACAGCCTAACCCACTGCGCACAGCCACAAGCCAACAGCCAGAAAGGAACCCAGCCCTTGCTTCGTCCATCAGCCCTCCAGACTTGGCTCCTGCTAGCAGATCCCAGTGAGCTTGCAAGAAGGCCCTCTCCAGGGAGCCTCCAGCTGCTCTGGCACATGCCAAATACAGCACTGCCATGTTGCCAAGCACCGATATCCTCCTCACAACCACACACATGGACACAGCCTCCAATCATAAATGGCTGCATCACACAGCTAACCCCATCACTTCAAACCACGTCAACATAGCCCACCTCTCTTCTCGCCACACAGTTCCGTTTTCCTGACCTTCTTCTAGGAAAGAAGAGAAAGAAGAAGAGGAAGGACAAGAGGAGGAGGAGGAAGAGGAGGAGGAGGAGGAGGAGGAGGACGAGGACGAGGACGAGGACGAGGAGGAGGACGAGGAGGAGGATTTGTAGGAAGAACAAGAAGAGGATGAAGAAGAGGAAGAAGAGGAAGCACAAGAAAAAGAAGCCTGAGGGCCGGAGGGTTAGCTCAGTGGTTCCAGCGCCTGCCTTGCAAGCGCTAGGACCTGGGTTCAATCACCGGTAACCACATATAATGCTGGGCGTGGAGACACGTCCACCAATAATCAACACCACATACCACAATGCTGGACGTCGTGGCTCACACCTGTAATCCCAGTGCTTGGGAGGCAGAGACAGGACAATTGCTGAGTTCGCGGCAGCTTGCCTGGGCACCACAGTAAGCTCAGGGCCAGCCTGAACTACTAAGCGAGACCCTGTCTCAAAAAGCAAAAAAAAAAAAAAAAAAAAAAAAAAAAAAAAAAAAAAAAAAAAGAAAGAAAAAACCCCAAAAAACCCCCAAAAAACAATATTCCCACAGGCCCTGAGGGGTGGTCCCCAGATGCAGACCCACTTTCCACCTAACGATGCTCAAGTGACCGCCAGTGCAAGCCCAGCATGCAGGTAGACCCACCACACAGCCGGCCGGGAAGGCCTGAGCCCTGCCCCCCCACAAGACCCCCTCACGCCACCTCTGCCACTCACTGAGTTGATACGGCCCAGCTCCATGTTGACCGGCTAGCGCGGAGAGAGCCTGCCAACGCGACAAGGTCGGAATGGGGCTGGACCAGCTCCTTGATCTTCTGCATGATGGCGCTGAGCATGAACGGGGACAAGGCCCACTCCTTGGGTGGCTTCACCGGGTCTTTCTACCCATGGGCAAACCCGTTCAAGAGCACGTCTACAGCCTCAGCCGGGCCCAGCTGGTGGGCCAAGCTTTGGCCAGGCCGGCTCAGGTAAGGAAATGTCCTCAACTGGGTGCTACGCCGCACCGGCCTGCTCACAGCTCACGAGGGGGTGCTCCATGCATCAGTAAAACCGGTGATGGTCCACTCTGTGCCACACGATCTCGGAGGGCAAAAGTGCCTGGCCGCGGCATGGGTGGAGCTCAGCTACGTGTCCAGCCGCAGGCTAAGGTAGAGGATGCAGTGCTCACTGCAGGAGCAATCCGGGAACTAGATGGCAAACGCTGGGAACTCAGACAGCACCTCCCACGGGATCTTCAGATGGCGGGACACGATCTCACCCCGGTACAGGAAGACGGACATGTCGGGGTCCTCCTCGTCATTGTCCTTGTCGGCCAGGAGTTGACAGCTGTTCAACTTGTGCACAACGTGGGATGCGTCACTGGTGGGTGTGTCCCCGAACAGCCTGACCCAGCCCTGGCTCCCGACCTGGCCACGATCTCCAAGAGTTAGTCAAGCTGCAGGAACAGGGCAGTTGCCCCTGGGAGGCGTGGGTACAATCCAGCGGGCGGTTGAAAGTGTAGTCTAGCGGCTTTGGCACTGGCAGCGATAGCAGCAGCAGCAGCGGCAATGGCAGCGCCTGGCTGATGCTGTCCGTGTGGCCCAGGCCACGTGGCATGACTGCATGCTGACGGGTGGGCAGCACTTCTCGTTGTCCTCCATGGGGCCCTGTCATGTGAGCTGGGAGCAGCGAAGGGTTGTTCCCGCACAGCTTCCAGATGCGGCTCATATCGCCTGCATGCACCTTGCCGGTCTGCTTACGCACCACCGGGTAGGTCTTTCCGGGGACCCAGTCCTTGGCTGCCACGGTCCCGAAAACAAGCTGTGGGGTCCCATTTCAAGAGGAGTGGGTGGGGTCCCACAGAATGCACGCTCCCCAGGAGCACCACCGGCAGCATAAGAAACACACACGGGCTCAGAAGTGGCAGTGGCAGTGGCAGAAGCACTGCGGCCTGGGGTCTGGTGACAAAGAGAGCAGCTCCTGCAGGTCAGGCTGCAAATCACACGGCCCAGAACATCCGCCCTTGAGAGAACAGGGCCTGAGTATGGGCATGGCCTACACATCCCATCTCCCACCAGTGCCCGGCCCACCCGGGTACCTCACCTAGGCCCAGGAGGAGGCCCGGACACACACTGTCCAAGTGGAGAAAGAGACAGGGAGGTCACCCCCTCAACACCCTGTGCCACAGGCCATCAATGGGAAGACAGGACTCACTGAGACCAAACTGGGACCGTGACAAGCACTGCAGACACCTGCCGGCAGGGTGGGGGGTGATGTATGAATCCCTACCTGCCTCTGCGGGGAGGCAGGAAAGCAGTGTGTGCAGGTCCAGGGACTGGGTGACTGGAGCCCAGCACGCCACAGACAATGTGCAGACTGACACACTCACACGAGGTGCAGTAAGACACACCCACAAGGCCTTTCCACAGGGTGGGAGACACTTCCTGACTGAAGCTGTCAGGACCCTCAAGGCCAACATCACCCTACAGAGGTCCACAGATGGGCACAGCCACTCAGTGCTGCCTCCACACGTCACCAAATGTTGGGCCTGAGCCGAGGGACTCCTGCCCAGCTCTTAGGGATGCAGCTACCACAGGACTGGCCCGGATAAGGGACAGGTGGTCCTGCTTGTCATCTGGATCCTCAAGATCCCACCCCCTACTGCACCCAGGGTACCCGATCGGTGCTCAGCTCCCCAATCCCCACTGAGCAAGCACCCATGAACACACTGAGTGCTGCGGTGCACACTCAGGGCTCTCACCCCCGGCTGACTAACTATGCTCCAAGAACCGAATCCCCATAGCGGGCCTCCTGCCCTCTGCCATGCACTGGCCCTCCTAGCCAGGACTGGATTCAGATGCCAAGCCAAGAGGAACAGCTCCTAAGGGGATCCGTGTGGGCACCACAACCACCCCCAGACTCCATGCGGATCAGAGGCTGGGGTGACGGACCCATGACCAGGAGTCATCACCCGGGCCATGGGTGCCCCACCCCACCCCCCACTCCTACCGAAACGCCCAGGCCTTACAGCAAAGCACACACACCATGGCCGGAAAAGACGCCTGGCTAGGACTGCAAAACTTGCCGTACACTGACAGTGCCCGGCCCGGCCACAGCTCTGCCCTGGCCAGGCCAGGGGTGCAAATCGGCCTGCTGCCATGTGCGCACCCCTCCCCCACGCCAGCTGCGTGGCACCACATGGAAAGTTGCGGCCCGACTCACCCGTGTCCTGCCACCAAGGCCGACTCCACAAGACAGGACTCTCAAACCACAAGCCAGCCAACCAGCCAACCAGACCACACTGGCCCTGGCTCCGCCCTGTGTACCCCAGGCTGCTGGGGCCTGGAGCGCCTGGAGCTCAGAGGACCTGCCTCGCTTTTTCTGCCAGACAAGGCTTGCGCGCGTGTGCATGCGTCTTTGTGCGTGAGTGCACACGCGTGAGATGGGGGGGCGGGGGGGCTGGGGTCAGCGAGGGAATGAGGCCTGGACTGGCCTCCAGAGGGCACTCTGTCCCACAAGGCCACACACTGTGCCAGCCAGGCCCTACAGCCTGCCAGCAAAGACCTATGCCCACACCCTCTCACAAATGCAGGCCAAGCCCAGGGTGCCTGGCCCCTGCCTGCGCCTTGCCTTCTCCTACATGACCAATGTGAACTGATCCCACGACTCTGCCAATAGGACTCAAGGATCCCTCCACGATCCCCACTCCTGCACTCTCCCTCGTGCAACTCCTCCTGCTAACCACCCCAGAAACACAAGACGGTGAGAGCGCTGCGTTGCAATTCCTGGCATTGCTGGCACTCCACATGAAAGGTGCTCCTTTTTGCCCCACTCACAACCCCTCCCTGTTTCTGCTCACTCACAGGGATCCAACACATTCCAATTTCTGGGATGCCCCGGGTAGACACCCACGGTCTAACCAACTGCGGACAGCCACAAGCCAACAGCCACAAAGGAACCCAGCCATTGCTTGGTCCATCAGCCCTGCAGGACCTGGCTCCCACTACCAACTGCCAGTGAGCTTGCAAGAAGGCCTTCTCCAGGGAGCCTTCAGCTGCTCTGGCACATGCCAATTACAGCACTGCCATGTTGCCCGGCACCAATATCCTCCGCAGAACAACACACATGAACACAGTCTGTGATCATAAACAGCCCCATCACACAGCTAACCAATCACTTCAAACCACGGCACCACCAGCCCACCTCTCCAATCGCCATATGCTGTCTTTCTGCCGCCCTTCCTCTATGAAAGAAGAAGGGAAGAACAAGAACATGGAGAAAAAGAAGAGAGGGAGAAGAGGGAGAAGAGGAAGAAGTAGAAAAAGAACCCTACATGCAATAAAGAAGGAGCTTCCTCCCTCGACCAAGCATCAGTGCCTTGACTCTTCCATTTCCGCTCACTGTCCCACCAGCAGAACCCCATAGAACAACCGAAAAAGGGACACAGCGATGGAAACATTCCCACAGGCCCTGAGGCGGGGGGGCCCAGATGCAGACTCACTTTCCTGCCTCACAAGGCTCAAGACACAGCAAGCGCACGCCCGACACACAGGCCCAACACACAGGCAGACCCACCACACAGATGACTGGGCAGGCCTGAGTCCTGCTGGGGGCCCAGAGCAAACCCCCACCACCACCTCTGCCACTCACTGAGTCCATAGGGCCCACCTCCTTGTTGAGCGGCCAGGGTGGACAGAGCTTGCCAACACCAGGGGAAGGGGCTGGGGCAGGACACGCTCCTTGATCTTCCGCATGATGGCCGTGAGCGTGAACAGGCACAAGGCCCACTCCTTGGGCGGCTTCACTGGGTCTTTCCACCCCTGGGCAAACACGCTCAAGAGCACATCTTAATCCTCAGCCAGGCCCAGCTGGTGGGCCATGCTTTGGCCAGGCCGGCTCAGGTAAGGAAACCTCCTCAACTGGCCGCTACGCCACACCAGCCCGCTCGCAGCCCATGATGGGGTGCTCCACGGATCAGCAAAACCAGGGATCGTCCACTCTGTGCCGCGCGATCTCAGAGAGGGAAAAGTGCCTGGCCTAAGGCAGCTGACACAGTGCTCACTGCGGGAGCTGTCCGGCGACTAGATGGCAAATGCTGGAAACTCAGACAGCACCTCCCATGGCATCTCCAGTTGGCAGGACATGAACTCACCCTGGTACAGGAAGACAGACATGTCGGGGTCCTCCCCATCATAGTCCTTGTCAGCCACGAGTTGACAGCTCTTTGATGTGGGCACGTCCTGGGATCCGTCACCGGTGGGTGTGTCCACGGAGAGCCTGACCCAGCCCAGGCTTGAGACGCGGCGACGAGCCCCAAGAGTTCAGCAAGCTGCAGGAACCGGGCCGTTGCCCCTGGGAGGCATTGCTACAGGCCAGCGGGTGGTTGGCACTGTAGTCCAGAGGCTGTGGAAGTGGTAGCGGTAGCAGCACCAGCAGGGCAGAAGCAGCACCAGCGGGGCAGCAGGAGCACCAGAGCGGCAGTACCTTGTTCATGTTGTCGGTGTGGCCCAGGCCACATGGGCATGACTGCATGCTGGAGGTTGGGCAGCACTTCTTGTTGTCCTCCACGCTTCCCGGCAGGTGAGCTCAAGCATCATAGGGCTCTTCCCTCAGAGCTTCCAGATGTGGCTCATGGCGCCTGCGTGCACCTCTCCGGTCTGCTCACGCACCACCACGTGGGTCCTCCGGGGACCCATTCCTTGGCTGCCACGGTCCCAAAGACAGGCTGCGGGGCCCCGCTTCATTTGGGGTGGGCGGGGTGGGGGGCACCACAGCACCCATGCTCCCCAGGAGTAACACCAGCAGAGCGGGGAACATGCACGGGCTCAGAAGTGGCAGTGGCAGTGGCAGTGGCGGTGGCAGAGGCACGGCAGGCTGGGGCCTGGTGACTCAGAGCATAGGTTCAGGGGAGCTGGCCATGCATCACGCAGCCTGGAACCTCCACCCTCCAGAGAACAGGGCCTGAGTACACGCACGGCCTAAGCACCCCAACTGCCGCCAGTGCCCGACCCACCCGGGAAGCTCACCTAGGCACGGAAGGAGGCCCTGACACACACTGTCCAGGTGGAGAAGAAGACACAGAGGTCTCCCCCTCAGGCCCATTGTCTCGCACACAATGAGGGGAAGGACAGGACTCACTGAGACCAAACTGGATCATGACAAACGGTGCAGAGGCCTGCCAGGGTGGGGGCGAGGTGGTACGTGCCCCTGCCTGCTTCTGTGAGGAGGCAGGAAAAGTGTGGGCAGGTCCAGGGAGTGGGTGCCAAGGGCCCCGCCGTGGACAGGGTCCAGGCTGACCCGCTCACATGAGGCGCAGTGCACAGACACACAAGGCCTTTCCCCAGGGTGGGAGACACTTCCTGGCTACAGGTGTCAGGACCCACAGGGCCAGCCAGCATCACCCTGCAGAGGGCCACAGATGAGCACTGGCACTCTGTGCCACCACCACACGTCCCCAAAGGGTGGGCCTCAGCCCGGTGACTCCATCATGCCTTTTAGAACTGTAGCTACCACGGAACTGGCCTGGACACAGGGCAGGTGGTACTGAAGCTGATCCGGGTCCTGGCGATCCACTCCCTACTGCATCCCTGGTCACCGCTGGGTGCCCAGGAGCCCGATCCCCCCCGAGCAAGCACACACCAACGTTTGCCGAGTTCTGCCCTGCGCACTCAGGTCTCCCATCCCGGGCCCACGCACCATGCCCCGAGACCAAAATCCCAAGAGGGGGCCTGCATCCTATTGCCCTGCACCGACCCTCCTAGCCAGGACTGGATTCAGACGCCAAGCCAGGAGGCACAGCTCCTAAGGGGATTCGTGTGGGCAACACAACCACCCCCAGAACCCATGCGGACCACAGGCCGAGGTGGCAGACCCGGGCCCAGCAGTCGCCACCCACAACCCCTGCCCTGTGGGTCGTGGGGCCGTGAGGCCGTAGGGTCAAGGGGACATTGGGCCGGGGCACCCCACCCCACCCCTGCTGTTACAAAGCGCTCACCCTTTCGGCACAACAAGCACTGCACAGCCGGGAAAGCAACCAGTCTAGGGTGCAAAACCCTCCAGGGACTGACAGTGTGCGGCCTGGCAAGAGCTCTGACCCAGCCTGATGGACCAGGGGTCCAACTTGGCCTGGCTCCCAATCGAGGCCCCCCCCAACCTCCCGCGCCTGCCGCTGAGCTCCACACAGAAAGTCACGGCCCTACTTACCCGCCGCCCTGGAATACGCCCCGCCAGCAAGGCCGCCTCCAGAGGGCAGGACGCTCAAGCCGGAAGCCAGCCTGCTAGGCAGCATTGGCCCAGGCTCCGCTGCCCAGCACACGAGGCCTGCAGTACCTCGAGCCGAGGACGCGCCGTGCTTTTTCTGCCAGGCAGGGGCTGCCTGCGGGGTCATGCGCACGTGCTGTGTGTGCGCATGCGCTCATGTGCACGCAGCTGAGGCAGTTGGCATGGGGGGCCACATGGAAGTGGGGCCCGCACCAGTAGCGGCCACCAGAGGGCGCTCTGCCCCACCAAGCCGCACACCAAGCCAGGCAGGCCCTACAGCCTGCCAGCAAAGACCCATGCCCACACTCCAACAAATGCAGGCCAAGACCAGGGCGCCTGGGCCCTGCCTCAGCATTGCCTTCTCCTACATTACCAATGTGAGCTGAATGCAAGGCTTCACCAATAGGACTCAACGATCAGCCTCCAAGAGCCCCACTCCTGCACTCTCCCCCCATGCAGCTCCTCCTGCTAACCACCCCAGAAACACAATACAGTGAAAGCACTGGGGTGGCATTCCACGTGAATGGTGCTCCTGTCTGCTCCACTCACACTCTCCCCCTATCTCTCCCCTCACGGGGATCAAGCACATTCCAATTTCTGGGATGCCCCGGGAAGACACACATGGCCTATCCCACTGCTTACAGCCACACGCCAACAGCCAGAAAGGAACCCAGCCCTTGCTTCATCCAGCAGCCCTCCAGGACTTGGCTCCTGCTAGCAGATCCCAGTGAGCTTGCAAGAAGGCCCTCTCTAGGGAGCCTCCAGCTGCTCTGGCACATGCCAAATACAGCACTGCCGTGTTGCCCAGCACCAATATCCTCCTCACAACCACACACACAAACACAGCCTCCAAGCATAAACAGCCCCATCACACAGCTAACCCCATCACTTCAAACCACGTCAACACAGCCCACCTCTCCTCTCGCCACATGGTTCTGTTTTCCCGACCTTCTTCTAGGAGAGAAGAGAAAGAAGAAGAGGAAGGACAAGAAGAGGAGGAGGAAGAGGAGGATGATGAGGACGAGGAGGAGGAGGAGGAGGAGGATTTGGAGGAAGAACAAGAAGAGGACGAAGAAGAGGCAGAAGCACAAGAAAAAGAAGCCTGAAGGCTGGAGGGTTAGCTCAGGGGTTCTGGTGCCTGCCTTGCAAGCACAAGGACCTGGGTTCGATCCCTGGTAACCACATATCATGCTGGGCGTGGAGACACGCCCACCAATAATCAACACCACATACCACAATGCTGGACGTGGTGGCTCATGCCTGTCATCCCAGCACTCGGGAGGCAGAGACAGGACGATTGCTGAGTTCGCGGTGGCTTGCCTGGGCACCACAGTGAGCTCAGGGCCAGCCTGAACTACAAATGGAGACCCTGTCTAAAAAAGGAAAAAAAAAAAAAAAGAGAACACTCCCACAGGCCCTGAGGGGGCGTCCCCAGATGCAGACCCACTTTCCACCTAACGATGCTCAAGTGACAGCCAGTGCAGGCCCAGCATGCAGGCAGACCCACCACACAGCCGGCTGGGAAGGCCTGAGCCCTGCCCCCCCAAGACCCCCCCATGCCACCTCTGCCACTCACCGAGTCGATACTGCCCAGCTCCATGTTGACCGGCCAGCGCGGAGAGAACCTGCTGATGACACAGGTCGCAATGCAGCTGGCCCAGCTCCTTGATCTTCCCCGTGATGGTGCTGAGCGTGAACGGGGACAAGGCCCACTCCTTGGGCGGCTTCACCCGGTCTTTCTGCCTGTGGGCACACATGCTCAAGAGCACGTCTACATCCTCAGCCGGGCCCAGCTGGTGGCCCAAGCTTTGGCCAGGCCGGCTCAGGTAAGGAAATGTCCTCAACTGGGCGCTATACCACACCGGCCCACTCACAGCTCACGACGGGGTGCTCCACGCATCAGTAAAACTGGTGATGCTCCACTCTGTGCTGCACGATCTCGGAGGGCAAAAGTGCCTGGCTGTGGCATGGGTGGAGCTCAGCTACGTGTCCAGCTGCAGGCTAAGGTAGCGGATGCAGTGCTCACTGCGGGAGCAATCCGGGAACTAGATGGCAAATGCTGGGAACTCAGACAGCACTTCCCACGGGATCTTCAGATGGCGGGACACGATCTCACCCCGGTACAGGAAGATGGACATGTCGGGGTCCTCATCGTCATTGTCCTTGTGGGCCAGGAGTTGACAGCTGTTCAACTTGTGCACATCGTGGGATGCGTCACTGGTGGGTGTGCCCCAAACAGCCTGACCCAGCCCCGGCTCCCGACCTGGCCACGATCTCCAAGAGTTAGTCAAGCTGCAGGAACTGGGCAGTTGCCCCTGGGAGGCGTGGCTACAGACCAGCGGGCGGTTGCATTTGTAATGCAGTGGCTTTGGCACTGGCAGTGGTAGCAGCAGCAGCAACAGCAGCAGTGGCAGCAGCAGTGGCAGCGCCTGTCTGATGTTGTCGGTGTGGCCCAGGCCACGTGTCATGACTGCATGCTGACAGGTGGGTGGCACTTCTCGTTGTCCTCCACGGGGCCCCATCACATGAGATCGCAGCAGTGTAGGGTTGTTCCTGCACAGCTTCCAGATGCGGCTCACAGCGCCTGCATGCACCTCGCCGGTCTGCTCCCGCACCACCAGGTGGATCCTCCGGGGACCCAGTCCTTGGCCACCAAGGTCCCGAAGGCAGGCTGTGGGTACCCGCTTCTGGAGAGGTGGTTGGGGTGCACAGCATCATGTATGCTCTCCAGGAGCACCACCGGCAGTGCGCGGAACATGCACGGGCTTGGAAGTGGCAGTGGCGGTAGCAGACGCATGCCCGGCTGGGACCTGGTGCCTCAGAGCCCAGCTCCTGCAGGTCGGGCTGCTCATCACATGGCCCGAAATCTCTGCCATTTAGAGAACAGGGCCTGTTTATGGGCATGGTCTGTGCTACACATCTTCTTTCAGTGCCCAGCCTGGCCACCTCACCTGAACCTGGGAGGAGGCCCTGACACGCACTGCCCAAGTGGAGAAAAGAGACAGGGAGGTCACCCCCGCAACACCCTGTGCCACAGGCCATCAATGGGAAGACAGGACTCACTGAGACCAAACTGGGACCGTGAGAAGCAGTGTAGAGGCCTGCCAGATGGTTGGGAGATATGTTATGCACCCCTGCCTACTTCTGTGGGGAGGCACGAAAGCAGTGTGTGCAGGGCCAGGGAGTAGGTGACAAGAAGCCAGCTGTGGACAGGGTCCAGGCTGACATGCTCACACCAGGGGCAGTGAGACAGACCCACAAGGCCTTTCCCCAGGGTGGCAGACACTTCCTGGCTTAGGCTGTCAGGACCCGCAAAGCCAACATCACCCTACAGAGGGTCACAGATGACCACTGCCACTCAGTGCCACCTCCACACGTCCCTGAATGGTGGCCTGAAACCAGGGACCCCATCCCGGCTCTTAGGGATGCAGCTACTTGGGACTGGCCTGGACAAGGGGCAGGTGGTCCTGTAGGTGGTCTGGATCCTGGTGATCGCACCCCCTACTGCACTCTGGGTCCCTGCTGGGTGTCCAGCAGCCTGCTCCCCACTGAGCAATCACCCACCAATGCGCTGAGGGCTGCCCTGCACACTCAGGTCTCCTAACCCAGGGCCACTCACTCCAAGACCCGAATCCCAATAGTGGGCTTCCTTCCCACTGCCATGCACTGAACCTCCTACCTGGGACTGGATTCAGACACCAAGCCAAGAGGTACAGCGGGCACCACAACCATCCCCAGACCCCATGTGGACCAGAGGTTGGGGTGGCAGACCCGTGCCCTGCAGTCACCCCCCACAGTCCCTGCCCTCTGGGCCGTGGGGCCATGGGGCCACAGGCACCCCCACACACTCCTACCAACACGCCCACCCGATACGGCATGGCGCATAGCACAGCCGGGAAAGCCGCCAGGCTATGGCTGCAAACCCTACGCAAGACTGACGGTGCTCGGCCCTGCCATAGCTCTGCCCCAGCCAGGCCAGGGGTCCAACTCAGCCTGGCTCCCAAGTGTACCATCCCCCTCCAATCGTGCAGCACCACAGGGAATGTCTCGGCCCTACTCACCCGTGGCCCCCGGAGCTCGCCCCACCACCAAGGTCGTCTCCACAGGACAGGAGGTTCAAGCCACAAGCCAGGCTGCACTGTCCCAGCCTCTGCCTTGTATCCTCCAGGTTGCTGCCCAGAACGCATGGGGCCTGGAGCGCCTGGAGCTGAGGACCAGCCTCGCTTTTTCTGCCAGTCAACGGCTGCGCAGGCCCGCTGCACATGCTGTGCGTGTGCATGCGTTCATTTGCGCGCAGCTGAGGTGGGTGGCGGGGGGTGGAGCCCAGGAGACTTTCCTTTCTGATGCCACAAACCAGGAGCTGAGGAAAAGGTGCTGGTTGCCTCTTGCTTTTTCTGCACTGCTGTCTGTCTCTTCAGTTTCTCTGTAGGCTCTAATTTTTCCTCCAGGCCCTTCTTGGTTTCCAGGGATCCACCTCTTCAACTCCCTGAGTTGTTATTTTCCAGTGTCTCTATCCTCACTCTTGGAGAGGCTGATTCATTTCTGCTTAGTACTCAGCCATTTTCCTGGGAGCCCTGCGTGGTTTCTCTTAGAGAAATCCAGTGTACAAATAAAGAGCAAAATAAAAGAAAATATGAAATAGGGAGACAGATCTTTTACAAATGGGAAGGGGCAGGGGCAGGGATTTAGTTCAGTGATGCTGCTGCCTACCTCACAAGCACAGGGTCATGAGTTTGATTCCTGGTATTCCCCCCCCCACACACAAAATAATAAATGGGAAGGTGAAACTAGAGGTGGAGGAAGGAAAGGAGGACAAGGGGAAATAAGAATTAACATATGCTCATTTACTAACTTCCTACAATGAATGTAGTAATTGTGAACAGCCATGACATACTAATCAATGTGGGAAGCGGCTCAGCATGGTGTAACTGGACCAGGCATTTATACCTGGGGTTTTGGGGAATAACTGAGTCGGGGGTCTGCACTTTATGGTGCTGCCCCGAATATACCAGAGGATCTGCTCTAACAAGGAGCTGCCCTGGGTGACCGCCAGAAAACATGTTCTGGCTCCGGGAAAATTCCCCTATTTCTGTGCTGGGCCCACTGACCATTTTCTCTCAGGTTGGCAACGTATTGTTTCTCTTTCAGTTCTTCGGGGCTAGGATGGAGTTTCATGGAGTTAGCAGAATGATGGATGTGCTTAGTCTTCTGGTCTTATTTCTATTGAAAGTTAAGCATTAACAGAAAGTAGTACAGGGAAGTTAGAGTTAGGGAAAAGTTTTAAGAGAATTCTAGTTTGACATTTTGAGAAATTGATTCCAGTCTTATGATCATGTTTATAGTTACCAACTGTTTCTGTTCTCGTTCCTAGGAAATGTACTGATCTCTTGATTACCTACTTTTGTTTCTACCAACCAAACGATAAATATATAAGATCATAGTAACCATTATTGACGTCATGTAACCCTTCTAAATCAGTATAAATATAGCCTGATCAATAAACACAGTGTCTGCTCAGTACTGACTGAGAGGTCCTCCCGATCCCATCTTTGTCTGTCTTGTGTTTTTCTTAACTCTCACCCCCCCGACTCAGGCACTGTCCGATTGCCAGCAGGCCCTGGCAAATCAACAGTTTTTTTTTTTTTTGAGACAGGGTCTTGCTTTGTAGTTCAGGTTGGCCCTGAACTCACCATGTAGCCCAGGCAAGCCTTGAACTCAGCAATCCTCCTTTCTCTGCCTCCCGAGTGCTGGGATTACAGGTGTGAGCCACCACGTCCATTTTAAGCCATTTCTTTAAGGCCTCTAATCTTGTCCCCTCAGACCAGGGTGAGGAAAGATGTCTCAGGTTTTTAGTCACAGTAGCTCCATTTAGGAAGGAGGCAGGGAGTGGGGCCCTGGGCTGGGAGTAGGAAGAGGAAGAAGAGAGGCAGAGAGATTTACTGTGTATTACGGGACTTGCCTGGTGATGGTTTTGGGAGACCAGCATCCTCTCCCCTAGAACAGCTTTGCAACTGTGCCAAAATCCCTCCATCCAGAGATAGAAGATCACAAATGAAATATGAGAAAAGAACAAATGAGATGGAACTGGATTTATCTGTAAAATGGGTACTTTAGTGTTTGTTGGACGCAGGGAGAATTGCCAAAGCAAGAGGAGGAAACGTCTCCCCAAGTCTGATAGGGCAGGTTAAAGGGTGGACCTAAGAACATTCCGCAACAGACACATTTTTCTCCATCACACTCCCTTCACGTGTGACCTGGCAGCTGTATCTTTTGTGAGATCTCCACTGATTGGGCATCAGGGTCAAGTAGCTGCTGGCCTTGTACTTGTTGTTGCTCTGTTTGGAGGGCTGGGTGGTCTCCATGCCCTGGGTGATGAGAATACCATCGGCCTTCCAGGCCACCATCATGGTGTCTGGGTAAAAATCATTTATCAGACACACTAATGTGGCCTGGTTGGTCTGGAACTCCTCAAAGGAAGGTGGAAATAGGGTGACTGATGGGGCAGCCTTGGGTTGACCTGTGTGGATAGAGGAGGGGGTATAAATCAGTAGTGAGAGCCTGGGTATTGGGGATCTTCCACCCCAACATCCCTGGACCATTCATGCTGTGGGCATTTGTTACCCGAGTTACTTCAGTCCCTTCTCATTCCCCTATTGTTCACTTGTGCCCTGGGAAGAGCAGAGAGCCCTGTACCTTCCTATAAGCCCTTCTCACGTCACTTCCCCCAGGTGACCTGGTCCAGCCCCTCCTCGGGCCACCTCAGCTTTCTTAGTGTCACCAAGGAAGACTGTTCTTTCTCCCTGGTCTCTGGAGTCTGAGCCTGGAATCAGGCCCTGACCTTCTTTGTCAACTGTCACCTTCTTCAATCTTCCAGAGCCTAGAGCTGCACCTGTGAACTGGGAGTCCTCCCCATCCAGCCTTGAAGGATGGTCCTGGGGTACATGGAAAGACCTGCAGTCTATGGTTGTCACACAATGCCTTGTGTCTGCTTCAGCAGCAGGCTCTGCTCCATCCGGGCCCACTCAGTTCTTCCAAGGAGCAGTAGGTTCCTCCCAGATAAGCCTAGGTGCTCCTCCGGGGCTTTGCCATCTCCCCTGTTTCCACTGGGCTGGCCACAAGACCCTTTGCCTTGGCTGTGTTATTGAGGCTGCCCCTTCCAGACTACGGGGTACAGCAGCCTCTGATGACTCCTCATTTTACCTGAAGCCAAGTACTCTTTTGAACTTCCAGTCCGTCCCTCCATGCCCCCGCCCCGTTTCTTATTGAGTCTATCATGCTCTTTGAGAAAGGTAGGAGACAGACCATGAACAATTGGACGTAAACATTTGTTTTGTTTCTACAGGGTCTTGCT
>PVIC010034063.1:0-19802 GCA_004025085.1 Thryonomys swinderianus
CTTGTGCTTGCCCGGGTAGGCATGACACTGCCGAGGTAAAATTCTAGCTCCCTAACCCTGCATTCTTAAAACTGCAATCTCCATTAAACTCACAGTCTCAACTTTTGTCTGTCCCGCTTGGCTCTTGCTTCTTCAGAACACAAGCTAGGGGCTTGGTGTCGCCTTCACCAGGTCTGTGTCAGAATTTTCACCTGTGCAACTTCACGCTCTGCTCACATGCCAGCCCGACGAAGTGCTAAGAAACCTCCACGGTGACGAAGTCCAGCCCGGGAAACAGACCTTGAGAAGAAGCTGTCGCTCTGACCACCCACCCCTCTGCTTTGGGGGTGTCCCCCCATAATCACGGCCGCGCTTCGCCTGCCTCGGGGCCCCCGTGCTGCCCTGGAACCTAGAGCCTCACACACACCGAGCGCTCACTCTGTTTTAGACCTGCAGCACTGGCTAAGTCGTTAGTTTTAAATGCAATAGGAAAAGATATCATAGGTTGCTAAAAAAAAAGTCAATTTTATTCACATTCATACTGGAAATAAAACAGTGAGTTCTTTGTCTAAATTCAAAGCAACCATTTGGGCAGCTTTCTTCACACCACAGTTGGTAAAGCAGCTGCAGGACAGCCGGGGGAGAACCCTACGTGGAGCTCAGTATAAATGCACCAGCCCACAGGAGAAGCCAGAAAATTCATTTGTACTTTTGACTGAACAATTTGATACAAGAAGATTTCTTTAGATATACATTATCAAAATATATTATAGTTCATTCTCTTGACTTAAATGATGACTTAAATGATGTATGGGAAACTAAAATATGGCAGAATTTTCTTTCAAACAAATAATAAATGATAAAGATACTATGAAAACATTCACGTACCTTCATATACTGCTGTGGAAATTGCTTTATAATTGTAACAAATTTTGATGAAAAACATCAGCTAAAATTATGAAGTAATTACATAAATTAACATGGCTGCCAAATAGATATATTAGTATCCTACACCCAGCCAAAGATTAATCCATGTGTTAAGAGAATACTTTTTAAAGTACAATGTATTAATTTTAAAATAGTTTTTAAGGTCACTGCAGGCAGAGAAATAAATGAAGATCTTAGATGCTGAAAACTGTTACAACAGAATTTGACGCTGAGTTCCAGCGTTTCTAAACACTGTATTCTTTTTTTTTTTTTTTTTTTGGCTTTTTGGAGACAGGGTCTCGCTTTGTAGTTCAGGCTGGCCCTGAGCTCACTATGGTGCCCAGGCAAGCCGCCGCGAACTCAGCAATCCTCCCGTCTCTGCCTCCCAAGTGCTGGAATGACAGGCGTGAGCCACCACGCCCAGCATTATATGTGGTTACCGGGGATTGAACTGAGGTCCTTGCGCTTGCAAGGCAGGCACCGGAACCACTGAGCTAACCCTCCAGCCCTAAACAGTGTATTCTTAAATAAGACACCGGAGCTTTCCACACCACAACTGTCACCTCACGGTATGTACCCAGGAACAGCGCTGTTTGCCTCTCCGAGTCCCGTGAGGGCTAGCAACAAACAGGTGGGGACGCTGCTCCAGGACTGAGCACCTGGCCGGTGTGCGGGAGGCCCTAGGCTCACCCCTGCACCTCCAAAAGAGAAGGAAGAGGGCCGGGATGTGGTTCAGTGGCACTGCCTGGGAAGTGCAAGGGAGTCTGATCCCTTGTCCTGGGGAAAAAAAGTAGGAAAGAAAAGAAAGACAAAAGAAAATTAAAACAAACTGTATTCAGCACAGTGTCCAGTGCATACAGTAAGTTCTCCACTAATGACATATATTATTATTAAATGGTGTGGTCTTGCCTAACATGTTTCCATAAGATTATAAATCCACTCAAATTAAAGTTGAATCCCTATAGCTTTCTTATTTTCTGCATATTGAATAATTTAGAATAAAAAAACAGTTAAACCATGTTTATTTGAAACTATTGACAGACACAAATAAATCAAGGCTAGCATTATGCGCTTTTGAGTTTGTAATTTTTTCCTGTTTTTTTTTCTTTACTATGACTCTATCCACTTAGCAACTATTCAATGGCAATTAGGGTTAACAATATGTAATAAGACATAGAAAGAGAAAGAACACTGGGGAATTAGTTGATGTTTGGAATGGACAGAGAATATGTGGTTTCAAGCATGCCTATTATTGGCTAAGTCTCCCAATTATTTTTTAAATTGAATTCATTTTTGGTACATTTTATATATAGTTCACAATCATGCTCAACATTGGGGAATTTGACCAGTATATGACACAAGTTAATTCTCGTTTTTACCTATATCCCTGCCCACCAACAACCCCCCATCCCTTATATACATGCTATTTCTTTTTCTTTCCAAATCATATTTATTCTTTCCCCTCATTACATTCCCCCACCATGTTCCCTTTAAATATTTCCTATTTTACAAAATCTATCATACATTCTAGAATTCATTTACATCCATAGGTTCTCATACCAGAGAAAAGATATGGTATTTACATATGTGTGATCTATTTTATTTTACTTATTGGTGTGTCCTGAAGGTGTATCCATTTGCACATAAATGAATGAAACTTGTCATTCTTTATGGCAGAGTAATATTCCATTTTATTATATAAAACACTCACACACACACACACCCCTTCTCTATCCAGTCTCCAGTCAATGGGCATCTGGGTTGTTTCCAAGATTGGGCTATCACAAACTGAGCTGCTATGAACATGGGTGTACATATGACTTTACAATATGATTTTTAAAAATTCCTTTGGGTATATTCCTACCAGAGGAATGCAGGGTCAAATGGGACCTCTAGTCCTAGTTTTCTGAGGAATCTCCACACTGATCTCCACAATGGTTGCACAAGTCTGCAATCCCACCAACAGTGGAGAAGGGTTCCTTTCTCCCCACAGCCTCGCCAGCATTTACTGTTGGTTGATTTTGCAACAGCAGCCATTCTTTGTGGAGTGAGATGAAATCTCAGTGCTGTTTTCATCTGCATCTCTCGAATGACTGGTGAGGTTGAACATTTCTTCATAGGCTTCTTGGCTGTTTTTACTTCTGCCTCTGAGAAGGGTCTGTTCATTTCAGATGCCCATTTTTGAACTGGGTCTTTAAATTTGGGGGGACTGATTTAAGTTCTTTATACATTCTAGATAATAGTCCTTTGTCTGACAAACAGCTAGTAAAGATTTTTTTCCCATGTTGGTGGTTGTCTTTTAGCGGTATCAGTGGTTTCTTTTGCTGTCCAGATGCTTTTTAGTAGGATAAGAAGGTCACCCAATTATTAACCACACTGTACTGTTGCCTAGCCTCTAGCACTGTTGGATCATTACTTAATAAATATTGGGAAATCATCCTTAAAACGTAGCTTGTTGTAATACTGTGACCTGGGAATATTTAAAACATGCCAAGTCCTGAGAAAGCACTTGTCCAAATAGGTGAGGGCTGTCTCTGAACCCTTGAGGGAGAACAGTCCATGTCAACTGAGAGCTCTGATCACGAGGGTTTCAAAGGCAAAAAGAAACTGGGAATCTGGATGTAAAGGAATACAAAAGAAAGCATCCTTTAAGTCTGGTACTGAAAACCAACGAGCACCTTCTGGGATCTGAGAGAGAAGGGCGTATGGGTTTGGCACCACTGGGTGGATGGGCACTCCTGCTTTGTTTACTAATCTCGGGTCTTGTACTAGTCCCCAGTCTCCGTTAGGCTTTTGAACTCCCAGGATTGGAGTGTTACATGGGCTGTTCCAGACCTTAAGCAAGCTTGCCTTTTAAGATTATCAATTATAGGCAATACTCCTTTCTTTACCTCAGGTTTTAGAGGGTATTATCTCTCTGGTGTGGAAAAATAATAGGAACTTTGAGATGTATCTGTACTGGAGCAGCTGTGATTGCTCTGCCTAGTCTACCTTTAGTCGCCCATACCTCAGGGTTTATTTCTGTCTCTGCAAGTCGAAAACAATGTACTTGTCCTGGATGGTATTTAAACAAGATACCTTTCCCAAGAAGGGGAACTGGGCTTTTAGGCATCATCAAAACACAGTGGGTGAAGAAAAAGCCATCCCAGTGACAGCCTAACAGTTGGGAGAAAGTATGAATTAGCTCTTCTCCTGTGACTCCTTTCACTGAAGTATGGCGGCTGGAAGGGAGGCCAGGACTGGGGAGAAGGACCGAGCGAGAGGCACCAGTGTCCAGCAGCAGGCTCATTTCTTCTCCCTCCGTGGCCCTAACTACTCAGGGCTCCTCCGTGGAGATGATCGTGCGGCCAGAGGGTGAGGGCAGCATGTGTCCCAGGACCCTTTCGTCTTTCTGGACCAGGTGGTAGATGATATGTTAGTCTGTGCTCCTTCAAAAGAACTTTGTAGCCAAGGCACTGGCACTCTGCTAAACTTTCTAGCAAACAGGGGTGCTAAGGTCTCTAAATCTAAGGCACAACTTTGCAGCCCTAACATAAAATACTTGGGCCTGGTTATATCTAAAGAAACTCGGGTCTGGGGAAAGAAAGAATTGAACCAATTCTTTCCTTCCCACAGCCCCAAACCCTAAAAGAACTTAAGGGATTCCTAGGAATTACAGGTTTCTGTTGCCTTTGGATAGCAGGATATGGTGAAACTATACAACCACTCTATCAATTTATAAGAAAAACCCAAAAGGCAAAAACCCATATTTTAACCTGGAAACCTATTTCCCAGGCAGCTTGCCGAAAGCTCGAACAAGCGCTTCTAAGTGTCCCAGCACTGAGTTTGCGGACAGGACAAAAGTTCGGTCTATGTGGGGATGAAAGGCGGAGCACGGCCTTGGGAGCGCCTCAGCCGCGAGTTAGAGCTCACAGCAAAAGGGTGGCCTGCATGCCTCGGAGCTGTGGCTGCAGTGGCTCTCGGGTGCCGAGGCGTGCAAGCTGGCTTCAGGCAAAGATCTTATTATATATAATGTGACAGGGCTTCTTTCATCCAAAGGGAGCTTATGGTTATCAGATAGCCAGCTTCATAAATATCAGGCCTTACTTCTAGAAGAGCCAGCCGTTCAAATAAAGACATGTTCCTCCTTAAACCCGCCACCTTTTTGCCAGGAAAAAAGGAAGTTGAAGCTAAAACACATGACTGCGAACAGGTAATTTTGTGCTCATATGCAGCCAAAAAAAACTTAGACACACCCCTTGCTAATTCTGATCTGTTTCTCTTGTGATGACAGCTCTTTTATAAAGAAATGGAACAAAAAGACAGGATACACAGTAGTGACTCTACACCCATTGCTTGAGATTCCTACACAGCTAGCAGAACTCATAGCTTTGATCAGGGCCTTATAACTCAGTAAGGGAAAAGGTCGATATCTGTACTAACTTGAGGCATACAAGCCATCCTTCAAAATCAGATGGCGTTAGACATACAACCCAAGGAGATACTTGTGCAATTGTAAAAGCTAAATGTTGTGTATACATCCCTGATCCACCTGCTAATATTTCAATTTATGTTCAGGACACCAAACGGCAGGTTGATGCTATGTCAGATTCTAAAACACCATGGACCTTCTTATCAGCTCTGTGGGAGGCTATTATGGGTTCATCCTGCTAAAAACAATTACTGGTTATATTCATAGTAATCCTGTTGGCTTTACTGTTTGATCCTTGTATTCTTAACTGTCCTCTTACTTTTGTCTCCTCCAGACTCGAGGCGGTACACCTACCCAAGATAACAACATATGGACTCTATCAAGGGCCTTTAGATAGACCCCCTGTGGAGTGGCCCTGACTGCCTATTATAACTACGCCCCTCTCCCCCTAGGAAGTTAGATCGGGGTTCACCATTGCCCCTCATGGCAGTTCGGGTGCCTCTTCAGAGTGGAGAATATTATAGGTAGAAAAGCGAGCTAGACATGTGTTAGGCAGATAGATACGACGGCCTCAGAAGGAAGCAAAAAAGCCAATTTGGAGGTTAGTGTTGCCAGAGGGAAAAAGCTATTCCACCCATGTAAGACAAACAGCTCCCCAAATGATTTAGAGGGTGCCAGCCTCTGTAGGATAAACCATAGCATTTGATATTATACAATAGGTGCCAATTTCCTGGTGTGGACGGCTAAGGCTTCAACCCACCTCCCCGGAAAAGAGTTCATGGTCTGTCTATTTTGTGTGATTTCTCATTGTACCATGTTACCCAAGCTGTTGTGTTTAGAATGTTACTGTTTGACTGTTACTTTCATCCCACTCTGAAGCCCCCTTACCTCGTGGCTTTGCTCTATAAAAGCCTCTGAGAAGTGAGGTAGGCGGGTTACCCACTTTCCGCGTTCCCCCTTCTGTCTCTCTTAGGCAGAGCTTTCTTTCCCAATAAAATTTTCCTACTCAAACCTTCAAAAAAAATTAGCTTGTTTACAGCAAGGGATTGTGGATGTTAATTTTCACATAAATAGGGTCTGAATCTATGTGGGGGACACCAAACGCCTAGTGTGGCAGCGATGGGAAGCGGAGAATAATAAGAGCTGACTCTGTCACGATGGCCCTGTTACATGAACAGTTTGACAGGTGAAGGGTGCGGATTCACCTGAGAGACAGACCAGAAGCCCCAAGCCTAAGGACTTGAAACTGGAAGTGATGGAGAACGGCGGCTTGGAGAGTGTATTAGAAAAGGGAAGGGTGAGGAATAAAGAAGAAGCAGATCTAAGTGGAAGACCTTGGACTGAAGACCTAGACAGACAGCTCGCCGCGTGTTAGCTCTCGGATGAGCGCTTCCCACTTCCTGTTAGGGTAACGACAGTCCACAGAGCCCCAGGGAGCGGGAGACCGGCCAGGCTCAGAGACTGTCAGGCTGTGGAGTCTGTGTCCCCCCCTCATCTGAACATTCCAAATTCACACAATCGTGTCAAGTGCCAGTGGCACGCACAAAGAGAGGCGTGACTCTAAGCAGGCCCTGCGGGCTCTGAGAGGTGCCTCAGGGCCATGTTCTTTCCTTCTGTGTATGCCCCTCTGCTAACTAAACCAGCTGATGGGACCAATGACCACACAAAATGAGTGGTTTAACATAATGGCTCGGGGATCTACGTGACTGGCATCTAGCTCGACTTGCTCACTGTGTGACCTAGAACCTACCTACGGCTCATCTTCTTCATCGGAACAAGAACTTATACTTGAGAAGACTGCTACGTGGGCTCAGGGAAATAATAAAGTGTTTATAGAGTTCCTGACCGTTGGGAATACGCAAGAACTGTACTTCTTGTTCTTATTATTAATTTTCAAATTATGAAGCATTATGTCAGATGACCCTGCACCTCTGTGACCTCTCTACTTCCTGTGTCATGACGGCGACCACACTGGCGTCATCTGTAGAACACATGAAATGGCTCTTGAATGGTGTGAACTCTATTAGCACAGAGTGACAAAGGGCACCTGTCTGTCTACTATAGAACTGAGAATTTCAGAGTAGACCTTAAAGCTTAAATTGAAAATCAGTCTACAGAACCCCAAGGGAAGAAGACTGATAAAATATACAAGCCGAGAAAAAGAAATAGAAAGATAGATAAGAGAGCTGAGTGTCCAAAGAAGTCACTGACAGGCTGGAATAAGTAATGCCCGTGTAGTAACCAGTGGCATGATACGCCCCCATCAATACGTCAGTTTTAATATTCATAAAAGGTGTGCTGAGAAAATAGTTGTAGACCTTTGTTAACAATGGACTTGTGGACAACACACCCCCAAAACTGGACAAACAGACCCATTCCTGAGACCATCTTGAAACCAGCATCTCCCTGCGAGTCCCGCACGCCTGAGGCTGCTGCAGGGGCAGACAGTGTGCGCCGCCCTGGGCACAGCAGAGCCCAGGACCGGGACCGGCCGCCGGGAGGCGCGGGTGCCTTGCACACCCTCACCGACAGGCCGCTCCCCTCAGCTGCGGAGATCACCACAGGCTCCAGGGCTCTGGCTGCTGCGGGTGACAGATCAAGGGAACCTTCCCGCTTCCTTTTAAGGTCCCGCCAGTTCTACAGATGAAAACTCTTTACAGTTACCTGACCTCAGAACTTAACTCCATATCATATCTAAACAAAAGGTATTAACTCCAATTCTTTGATTTCTAATTTGACACAGAACTCATTGCCTGGACTATTATGAGACTTCGTGAAAAATAACACTTTACACTACACATGGTGAAACAGGAAAGCATGCAGGAGAAGTAATACTGAAGCACAGAAATATGAGATATCCTTGACATACACAATCTTGTATTTATACTGTTTTAGTACTGTACTGAACATTATAGAAAGCATTAAGAATGGATCGAAACCCTAAGAATTTATCACTGTCGCATGAGTCTACTTTTGTGTTGGGACCCATTACACAGGGTGTTTCTACTCAGGACCTTGCACCAGCAAGGCAGGCGCAGCAGCACTGAGCTAAATCCTGGCCCCGCCATATGTATTACACCGGACGGGAAATCCTATGTCATTGTAGGAAGTGCTCAGGCCTTTGTTCTGATTCTTGGCTTCTCTAAGGATGGCTAATCGGAAACTAACGTAGAGCAAGTTAAGTCTGATGGAGAAGGAAAAAGGTAGTTATCAGTAGTAGGGAGGTGGGTGGGTGAGGGAAGTTCTCAGACCGCAGACCAGCCATGGACACACAGGTAAGGGAGAAAAGAGTTGAGAACTGATAGAGAGAAATGTGTGTGGTGCCGAGAGGCGGTCTGTGACTGGACAGAAAACAGACAGGGCATGAGTGTCAAATGCATGGGAGCCCAGGCTGCGGAGTGTCTATGCCCCACGCACGGGGTTAGAGTCAGAGGTGACATGGCAGAGCACGTGGGCCCAACAGCAGTATGCACATGGAGAGCAGCCTATTGTTGTTGGTCACAGATGAGGCCCTGCAAAAGGCGACGTGACTTTGTAATTTTGCATACCATTTACTTTGCTGAAAGACAATGACAAAAAGAAAGTGTGAATGTCCTTTCTTTGATTAGTCTTTAATAGGTGTTTACAGAAATCTCTAGTTTGTGAAGCAATTCCCCAACAGGGAACAACACCTGAACTCAGAAATTCACATTTCAGGAGAAAAACTATCTCTAACAGTTAGTTATTTATCTTAACCTCCTGCTGATCAAAAGCTCCCCTGTATGTCATCAGCCTTACTTATTAACGGCCTGGGCAGAAGGGGTTGATTCCGGGCAAGCCTTGCTGGGAACCACTGCATTTAAGAGAAAATAACAGCTTCAAAAGGTCCCAGAAGTAACTCATGGCCCCACTCAGAACAGTAAATGTTGCTGAATGTTAGCAGATACTCAACTGTGTGCCTATGGCACCTCTATACATAAAGACCAGGATCATCAGTGTTTACCATACCCAATTTCAAACATAAATTCTTTATATTTTCACTATTGAGGATCTATTCCTATCATATCCTGATCATGCTACCATTGGTGAAGCCCAAGCTGGGAGTCAGAGGACCTGCTTTAACCCTGCAGGGCTCCTTGCTAACTGGTGAGCTGAAGCAGCTCCTGGCCCTCGAGCCTGTCTCCTCTCACGAGGCCCCTCCAGAGGCGTGCGCGCTGCACAGACACCGAAGGAGCTGGGGCTTCTCCTTCCATTCTCCTGAGGAGCGAATCCAACCCCGAAAGGTTATATGACCTTTTCCAGGCCCCAGAGCTACCAGAGCAGCCTGAGGCGTCACAACCGGACCTCAGAGACTCCTTGTACGCCTGCTGCTCTTTCCTCTCCTCCGTGTTTGCCAGTCATCTTCCGTGGCCAATGTAATTAAGTTCTTACTAAGATGAAAGTTTTTCAATGTGGAAAAAAAGTTCCTCAATAAAGGGGAAAATAGCAAAGTGAGGAATAATACTAAAAATGTTAAATAGGTGAATTATACGTTACATGAGTTATATCTCAAGAAAGCCACTAAAATAAAAAATAAAAACAGCAGAGGGTGAGACGTGAGTAATGGGGCATGGAGGAGTGGCAAGAGTTGAAGGTGCCAAAAACTTCACCGCTTCGTCCTCCTGTAAAACACGACTGCGGCTCCCTGCGCCGCCTGGGTCCGGGGTCGGGTAAAACTGACTTCCAGATGGTGAAGTCCATCACGACGTAACAGATGATGCCACTCACACAGCCGGGCGAAGGGCACTCACTTCTTCACTTCTAATGACACATAAGGCCCCCAGAACGTCTGAGAAGTCTACCCCTCACCGGGAAGCTGCCCTTCTTCAGTCACATTTAGCAGCAGGAACCGGTAGCCGAGGACAGCCTGGCCCCCCGCAGCACGAGCGCAGCACAGCCGGGACCGTGCTCCAAGCCAGACGTGGGCCAGAGTCGACACAGCACACGTGGCCAGAGTGCGCCCAGCCCGTGACAGACCCCGAGTCCACACGCGCCAACCCAGCCCCACAGAGACCTCTTCTGAAATTTCTTCCCACTCTATGAAGTGTAAAGTGAATGACTACTCACAGTCTCTTTCCACAGGGCCACCATTTTCAAATTCTTAAATTACTGGTTTCATACAAAGAAAATATTAATACTAAGGCATTTATGCAAACAAGGACTTACATGATTTTTCTACTGTTTTTAAAAGACAAAGGCAATTTTTGCCCCAATTCCTAGATAGTGGTAAGCTTAAAAATGAATCCATTTAGCTCGGTCAGTTCCCATAAATCAGTGGAAAAAATAAATGAGAAAGCATGCCAGCACATAACCATGGTAACAGTACAGATGCCGCGAGAGATGGCGTGCGCGTCGGCTTTGCCCCACCCTGAAGGTGACACGCGAAAGACCACACAGAACAGTCAGGACTCTGCGACTCCCGGCGCTACAAACTGCACTCGACCTGCCGAACGACACCTTCAGGGGCAGCTGCCAGCAAGCTGGCGACGGAAGGTCAAGAAAACCGTCATCTCCTACGTGCTGGCTACTCTGCTTTCTCACTCACACAAAGGGTGTTACATTACCACCTTCAGGTAATAAAGTCCAGGTGATGCACCCAGGGTCAAAGGTACGGTAGCATCCGAGAAGCTGAGGCAAGAGCATCGCTGTGAGTTCAAGGCCAGTCGGGGCTACACAGTGAGCTCCAGGCCAGCCTCAACTACATAGTGAGACCTTATCTCAAACACAACCAATCAAACAGCGACACAGACAAAAACTAGGCTCATTCTTTCTCTCTCAAACAACCCCATGTATTTCCAAGATTTGTATTCTCCACTGCCCCAGGTAGGGCTACGGTATAGTAGAACGCAGTGATACTTCACTACAGTCAGGCTGATACTTTATCTGTCTGTAGAAAGACAGACAGAATGAATGAATGCATGAATGAATGTCTGGCTACCTCCTTCCCTTTACAAAACACTGCTTTCAGAGTTTTCATGCTTTGTTATCTTACTTTCTCACATTTGGTCTTATGGGTGGGGATTTGAAATCTGTGGAAACCGTGACTTGGCAGAAGATGGAAAAGCGTGGAGAGGCCACTGAGACGTTCACTTCACTGATGGCCAGTAAGGGCCTACCGTCTCCACATAGGTCAGTCTAAGGGTCTCGGGCCGGGCCCAGCCATGAGTAGGAGCGGTGGCTGTCATGAACAGAAGCCCCTGCGGACCAGACCAACACTTTACGAACACCTTATTGCCTCTTCCTGTGTACTGCCCACAAGGTTTGTAAGAAGCCAGGACTGCTACACATCCTTCTCACGAACGTGAAAAAAGATCACCTGCATAGCACGGCAGACTCAGGCAGAACTGAACTGAAGTCCAGCACACTGCGACATGACCATGTCCCACTCTTAATTACATGTGCGTGACTTCTGACAACATGAAGTAAACCAGTCACTAAGTACTCCAGCCAGACGCACGCTCTCTTTCAACCCAGTGCTTCTCGCACATTCACAGAGCAGCAAGACACCAAGACTGGCTACTCACAAGGCACAGCGTGGCGATAAAGGTTGTCCCTTATGGTCTGCTGGAGTTCATGATCAGGAGACCCTTTCTGGAACCGCTGACTAAGAAAATGTCGCAGGTCTTTGTTGAGTCTTCCTCCTGTGAAGAACACACAGAACAGATGGAAGACATCAGTAGCAGGGCTTCTCAGAGGTGGGCAGCCTGAGAGGGGCCCTCACGAAAGCACCCCTGGGAGTTCTAGCCGTGGAGATGGGCCTTAGGGTCCCTCTGCAGGGGAGAAGCAGGCATGGATGTCACTAAGTGGGGGTCCTATGTCACAACGAGGGGGGCAGATAGCAAAGGCTTTAATCTAGGCTATCGCATTACAAACAGGTGCCTCAGACACTATCAGCGGGACAGTAAATTGGTGAAACCTGAAGAGACAGTCCAGCAATCAGTGCTAAATTGTATTCTCTTCTTGCACCAGGGATGCATTTGGTAGGAAATCCCTCTGTGGATACACTTACAACACTACGCTCATGTCTCCAGTGTTGTTGACTACAGCACTTTTTGTGATGGCAAATAAATAAAAACAAAGACTAATCATTTAGGAACAAACAAAAGAAATCTATTCAGTAAAGCACACCTTATCCATTTCATAACTATTCTGCACAAGGTATATATCTTCATGGGCTGATAAGGAAGGAAAGGTAGAATAGTACATTTTTTAAAAATGTGCTTTGTGGGCCGGAGGGTTAGCTCAGTGGTTCCGGCGCCTGCCTCGCAAGCTCAAGGACCTGAGTTCGATCCCCGGTAACCGCATACAATGCTGGGTGTGGAGACACGCCCACCAACAATCAACGCCGCATACCACAGTGCCGGACGTGGAGGCTCACGCCTGTCATCCCAGCACTCGGGAGGCAGAGACAGGAGGATTGCTGAGTTCGCGGCGGCTTGCCTGGGCACCATAGTGAGCTCAGGGCCAGCCTAAACTACAACGCGAGACCCTGTCTCAAAAAGAAAAAAAAAAAAAAAAAAAAAAAAAAAAAGTGCTTTGTGAAACAATGAGTTTTTAGAAGGAGTGGGGTTGGGGTATTCAGCGGCAGAGTACATGCCTTTAACTACAATGTCAATGCTAAATAGATAATAGATGATAGAGAAGATAGATTAGATAGATGATGATGATAGATAAATGTATTAGTAGAATGGAACATTAAAAAGTTTCACTTTTGTCAGAAAGACAAACGAACTGGGAAAATGATGCAGATTTTCTTCATTCTGTACAAAGGTAATTTCTACATATATATCTCTCTATCATCTATTGTTTTTTAACCACTAGATGCATATTGGCTTTTTATTGTTGTTCTTGTTAAGTCACAGTAATGTGAGTGGGTCTATGTGTTCATTTCCTTGTAATTCTTTGTATTTAACAAAACAAAATAGAAGAAGTAATCATATTATTGCAAAACTATGTCATAGAAAGGAGACACATTTCTAAGTCATAATCAAATTATGACCTACAGGAATCAACAAAAGGCTTACAGATCCTCCTAGCTACCATTCAAGTGTTCATTCTTAATAGAGAAACATGCTTCCGTGACCACTAAAAATAACAAGACTGAGACTGTCCTTCTTCTTCTTTTTTTTTTTCTTTTTTCTTTTTTTGGAGACTGGGTCTTGCTTTGTAGTTCAAGCGGACCCTGAGCTCACTATGTACCCAGCAAGTTTTGAACTCAGCAATCCTCTTGCCTCTGCCTCCCAAGTGCTAGGATGACAGGCGTGAGCCACCACGCCCAGCTGTCCTTCCATTTTTAAACAGGATAAAATTTAGGTAAGAGCATTTTTAGCTTTAGAGAAACGTGTAACAACCAAACAACCCTGTGAGACACTAAATTCATGGAATCAGCTGCTATCATCTTCATCTTCAAAAAGTACACATCATGAAGTCAATGATAGTTAAGACGATAATGATCTTCAGTTTAATATTATGTTCAAATGACTCATAGCTGGTCATTCATTTTGGAATAAACTAGTGAAAACTCACTTGAAATATTTTTTAGTTGTATTACACCCTAGATTTCCGGTGAATCAAACCTTGGTTATTGAGCTATTAAGACTGTATTTCATGAATGAAGAATATCACACTCACTCTTATGATAATGCAGAATGAGCAAAATGTTTAAACAGATAATTTAACAAAAGAATATACATAACTGGTCACTAAGGTGTCTAATGAAAAGATACTAGGTATCATTAGTTTTCAGAGAAATAAAAGTAAAACCATAATGAGATCCCATTCACACTTATTGGAAACAAAATCATAAAAATGACCAACAGCATTAAGTTTAAACCAGGCTGAGGAGTAATGAAAAGTCTACATATTGCTAGTGGGCATAAGCAGTTCATCCACTTGAAGACTGTTTTCATCTCAGGATAAATCTCACTCTTATTTCCATGAGGAAAATTAACATATTTCTGCAGACACACAACAAGCCTATACATATATCGTCAGAGCAGTCTGTTTTACAAAAGCCCCAAACTAAATGCCTCAAATGGACACCAAAAGCTGAACAAACAAGAAAACTGGTAACATTCAGTGAAGTGCTACACAGTAATTAAAAAGAACAAACTACGAACATATGTGACGGAATTAATAAACTTCAGCCAGGCACAAAATGCTCAGCAAAAGAAACCAGACACAAAAGAGAGCACGGGGGCCGGGTATTTAAGCTCACGTGGCGCCGTGCCTACCTTGCAAGCACAAGATCCTGAGTTCAAGCCCTGGTACCACAGAAAGAAAAAAGAGAGAGAACATGCAGTATGATCTCATTTACACACAGTTTTAGAGCATGGTGAAATAGTTTACAATGACAGAAAAGAGTTCAGTGGGTTCCTAAAGTTGATAGAAGCGAAGACTAACTGCAAAGGAGGAGTCCAGTCTACGCGGTGTGTAACGCGGCAGCACACGTCAGTCTGGGGCGCTGCTGTTGGCAAGTGCACTGTTCGCTGGGGCTGACGCGGCTCGGGGTGGGGGGGCGGGGAGGTGCACGACAGCACCAAGAGGCACTATCCCAAAGAGCTGAACCCCTAGAACCGTTTAAAATGATCACTTTTTGGTTATAGATATTTTTATACAGTAACAGTGAAGTAATTACAAACTTGAAAAATACAAGACAGTAAAACGAACTGAAATAAACTATAACTTCCTTTGCAGCACAAATAACATTTTGGTGAGTCTATCCTGCGTGCATGCACATACACCAAGTACAATCCTTCAAATCGTAAAGCTATACTTGCAAATCTTAGCCGCTGGGTTCAACAAAAGCACATACAGCACAGCATTTGCGAAGATGCACTCATGCACTCAACGGACGGTTATGAACGTCTGTTGTCAAACACTCGGGACGGATGAGGAGGAAAGAGACAGAGTTCCCTAGGAGAGGGCACCGTGCCCATTTCAAGAAGGGCGCACGGGGAGAGAGTCCCTCGGGGTGGAAGCCGGTGTTTCTACAAGCACTAAAGGAAACAGCGGTGGGGGCAGCACATGGGACAGGCTCAGAAGCAGACAAGAGATCGGCAGGCTAGAGAAGGAGCCGAAGCTCAGACAAGGCGGAGACGGGATGAAGTTAAGAGAGGAGCAGGGGCTGGAAGCGTTGAGGCCTGAGAGCTTGGAAAATCGCTGCGTTTTACTCTAAAAATAGTAGGAATGTGCAAGGATTTCCATCATGGAGGCAGAAGACGCACTGCTAATTCTGAGGTTGCTCTGCAGACGTGCAGCGGGGCGAGTGTGGAGGCAGGTGACGGAAGGAGCCAGCGCGCTGAACGCGCCGCACGAAGGGCCCGGCCCAGGAAATGCTGCGAAGAAGAGCAAGGCCTGAACTAGGACTTAAAGCTGCCACCGCTGAGGTCCGCCAGTGTGACGGGGGAAGCAACCGAACGCAGAGATGCCAGGAGGGGGCCAGACGGGTCCCAAAGCTTGGGCGCGGCCGCTGAGGACCAGGCTCCGCAGAGCACGGAGCTGCCCCGGATTCCCACCACAGAGCAGCTCGCGGGCCGCGCGACCGACCCCCTGCGCACCCGACCAGACTGAGCGCCTCCTGGACTGTGTCACACGTGTGCCCTTAGGAGGTGAGCCTGGCTGGAGGAGGCTGGCGACCAGGGCTCTCCCCTTGCGGGTGCTGAGTTCGTATCCAAATGCCCCAAAGCCTCGTGCGCTCGAAGACGGGGCTTTGCAGCAGTGACTGGACGATGGGAGACACTTAGCAGGGGCAACTCACTGGGGTGTTTACAGCTGCATATGGCACTGGCAGTGAGGCCGGTTTGAGGACATGAGTCACCGAGGCGGCCTGCGAGGACTTAGCTCTTCCCCGCTCTTCCCTTCACCCTTCTCTCTCTCGCAACGTCACGCCATAAGCAGGCCTCCGGTGCCACGCCACCCTGCCTTGGACTCGGCCGACTGTGCCCTGAAACTTCTACAGACTGTGAGCCAAAGCAAATCCTCGCCCTCTAAGTGGTAGGTGTCGGGTGCCGTGTGTCTCAGTGGCAAGAAAGTAACTCACCCAAGGCTCGCACCCTGCTCCCTGCACGCTACCTGCGGACGGAGAGCTGTCTCTACCATGGTGTTCCTGCCCAGGACTAGCCAAGCACAGGCTAAGCCTGAGACCAGGAGCCAAACTAACCATCTCCCCCGAACTGAGGGTGTCTTGTATGTTCCCGGCTAATGGGAAATGGACCAATACAAGCTCTCAATACAAATTTCCCTAGAAGGACTGCCGGAGCTTCCCTGTGTGCCTTCTTGATTTTAAATGATTCAAATCAGTAAGGAGATTCATTTATTACTCTTAGTTTCATAGTAACAGACATTTGGATGTCTTTTTTTTTTTGAGACAGGGTCTCACTTTGCAGTTCAGGCTAGCTCTGAGCTCTCTATGTAACCCAGGCAAGCCTCGAACTCAGCAATCCTCCTGCCTCTGCCTCCCGAGTGCTGGGATGACAGGCGTGAGCCACCACGCCTGGCACTGTGGTATGTGGTATGGATGGCTGGTGGGCTTGAGTCTCTACGCCCAGCATTGTATGTGGTTACCGGGATGGAACTCAGGACCTTGCGCTTGCGAGGCAGGTGCCGGAACCACTGAGCTAACCCTCCAGCCCTGGACGTCTTATGTTTTAAAAAATACTATTAAAAATATTGCTGAAATGAAAAATTGTTGATGGTATTTCCAAGAAGTAGAATTACTTGACTGATGAATATGAACATTTAAAATTCATAATATATCCTGACAAACTGCTTTCCAAAGATATTACATCACTCATCCGCCAAAGAAAACATGAGTGTTTTCCCCTTTTTATTATGTGATTTTTAAACTTTACACCAATAATTCAAATAGATGTCAAATCATATCAGAAAGGTGGCTGATAAAACTATGATTCTTTTGAGAAGCTGTTTCCAGTAAGAAAATTAATTTGAAGAGTGACGTTTTGAGAAATAATTTTGAAAACTACTATTATTATATGTATTTTCAACAATAACAACAGCAAAAATCCAGAGGTCTAAAAAACACATGCGAATTGGGGACCTTCAGCATACGAGCCGCTCATATAACTTCTTCCAACTTCTCTTTCCCCGGTACACTAAAGCACCGGCGAAGCTCACGGGCTGGCCAAGTTCTTCCACACAGGCTTACGCAGTCTGGGTTTTCACAAGCCTCTGAGCGGCACCACATGCTAAAGTTTACGCCCAAGGACCCAGGTCCTACCGAAACCTGTGAACACTGTGAGGCGCCAGGACCCGAGGGTGAGCACACGTGTCTCTCACAAGGTCCCCGCTCCCGGAAGCCTCGGGGGTGCTGCCGCCCTCGCGGCCCGGTCCAGTCGCCTCACAGTGCTGCGCCCTGCACAGGCGTCCGGGAGGGCAGGTGGGGCCTCAGCAGAGAGGCAGAGGCCGAACCACTCGCCTTGGGAAGAGGCTACCGTTCTTCCCGGGATGTTTCTCTACAACCTTGTAACGCTGAGAAGGAGGAACATGCATGGAGTGTGTGGCGTGACACGGCAGGGCAGACTTACGTATGCAGACAGAGCCGGGGGAAAATACTATTTATATTTAATGCCTAACTCAAACATAAAATATTGTGCTAGCACTTCAGAAAATCTGCTTTATTGTTGTTTTTTCCCAGCTTCTTGATTCCTTTATTTTCCTGGTGAGTCTTTTAGAAACAAATTTCCTATTGCATCAAGAAGAAACTTGAATAAAGCACAGAAAGGAAGCAAGCTTGGGTGTAAATTCCATTACCTCTATTTTTTCATTATTTACCGCTTTTGCACTCCTTACGTCTATTCTAGTTAAACCAAGACAGTGGAATAACATCTGTTCAGAAAAACAGTGTAGCAAAGGATTTACAGAAAGAAAGCAGAAACACAAGGGTCCTCCGATGGCCAAGTAATACAGCGGCAAAGAGCTTGTGGCCGACTGCAACGAACGGCCTCTTACTCCCACTGACAGCTGGAGTCAGACATCCACAGTCCGAGTCCACGGACCCGTGTGCATCTGTGCCCTTCCAGAAGACGCTGCCTTCTTGAAGAGCATGTGCAGTCTCTACACGGACCTGCTGCATACCAGAGACGGCAGCAAACATCTAAGGGGCACCTTCATGCATAGTTCCAACTGATACCTTCACAATCCTCACTCCAACTCAGCCAACTCACCTTACGGGAAGATGAACTGAGACTCAGAAATGGCTCCATCACTGGGTTAATAAGTGGAAGGGGTAGAACGAATATCCAGGGAGGTGACTGTGCTGTCAGTCAGTGAGGGAGGGATGCCCAGTCATAGTGACGCTAAGGGCAAAATCGGAGGCTCCACTACTTAGAAAATAAAGGCAGGAAGGCAGTACATATTCTGCCTATAACTCAAGTTCGTTCATTTGCAAAACCTTTTACAACATAGTTTCCAAAAACGTACCTGGTGTTTTGGGGACTTGTCGATATGACAAACGTCCCTTCAGAGCGCCTGTCTTGGTAGTACATAGTCAAAAGCACTGGGTCTCACCAGATCCGACTGACTCAGATCCTGGCTCCAAACTCCCTGCCTGTGCTTAGGCAACCGCCCTGGCCTTCTGGCTCCACCCGCTGGGAAAAGAATGGTATCTGCAAGGACCAGGGATGCAGGTGCACGGCGCTGTGCCTGTCTGGCCAGCACAGGTCATGAGGTTGATCTCCAGCACGTGGGGGAAAAGCAATGGTATCTGGTCAAGACGGTTGCTATGAAGGTGCAACATTCACACACCACGACTCTTGTAAAGAACCAGCGCGATGCTGTGTGTCAGCTTAAAGGATCCTGAACGCAGTAAAAGCCCAGTGCGTGACATTTATGGCCTAGGTGTAGGATGTGAAGTAAGGACGACGATCTTACTTGTGAGATGTGACAACTGAAACACGGCCTGTGGGAAAACGTCAGCGTGTGCAGACTGGCTCCCTGAGGGACAAAATGCCATGGTGTTGACACCCCATATCCGTCTAATGTGGCGAAATGGAAATATGCATAAATACGGAGACATGGAACCTGTAAGACAGGGAGTTAATAGCTGGTGGATCTGGGTGACAGTGTCACATAATGCTTTTCCCTCAACCTCACCCCTGGCTTGGAATTTTTCAAAATAAAAAAGCAGTTATACTTACTGGGAAAGCATCTTCTGATTTTTTTTTTTTTTTCTTTTTGAGACAGGGTCTCACTTTGTAGTTCAGGCTGGCCCTGAGCTCACTATGGTGCCCAGGCAAGCCGCCGCGAACTCAGCAATCCTCCTGTCTCTGCCTCCCGAGTGCTGGGATTACAGGCGTGAGCCACCACATCCGGCATTGTGGTATGTGGTGTTGATTGTTGGTGGGCGTGTCTCCACGCCCAGCATTATATGTGGTTACCGGGGATCAAGCTCAGGACCTTCCGCTTGCGAGGCAGGCGCCGGAACCACTGAGCTAACCCTCCGGCCCCA